>CAUYON010162746.1:0-15335 GCA_963573935.1 Arctocebus calabarensis | reverse complement strand
AATACCCCTGTTTCTATTAAAGAATTAGATTTGTAATTAAAAGTTTCACACGGCTCGGCGCCTGTGGCTCAACGGGCTAAGGCGCCAGCCACATACACCTGATCTGGCAGGTTCGAATCCAGCCCGGACCCGCCAAACAATAACGGCTGCAACCAAAAAATGGCCGGGTGTTGTGGTGGGCGCCTGTAGTCCCAGCTACCTGAGAGGCAGAGGCAGGAGACTCGCTTGAGCCCAGGAACTGGAGGTTGCTGTGAGCTGTGATGCCATAGCACTCAATCCAGGGTGACAGCTTGAGGCTCTGTCTCAAAAAAAAAAAAAAAAAAATATATATATATATATAGAATAGAATTGATTTCTGAATACCTTAAATCTAGCAATCTTGCTGAACTCACTTTTCTTTTTTGAGATAGAGTTTTACTTTGTCATCCTCACTAGAGTGCTGTGGCACCACAGCTCACAGAAACCTCAAACTCTTTGGCTCAAGTGATCCTCTCATCTCTGCCTCCCAAGTAGCTGGGACTACCAGCGCCTGCCACAATGTCCGGCTATTTTTTTGTTGCAGTTGTCATTGTTGTTTAGCTGGCCCGGGCCAGGTTTGAACACTCCTGCCTTGGTATATGTGGCCGGTGCCCTAACCACTGAGCTATGGGCACCAAGCCTGAATTCACTTTTCGATCCATATAATTTATCTGTAGGTCATTTGTTGTTTTTTTTTTGTGGAGACAGAGTCTCACTCTATCGCCCTCAGTAGAGTGCTGTGGAGTCACAGCTCACAGCAACCTCCAAATCTTGGGCTTAAGTGATTCTCTTGCCTCAGCCTCCTGAGTAGCTGGGACCAGGGACGCATGCCACGGCGCCCGGCTAATTTTTGATGCAGTTGGGCCAGGGCCTGGTTTGAACCCGCAGCCCTCGGCATATGGGTTCGGCTTCCTACTCGCTGAGCCACAGGCGCCACTCTATCTGTAGATCATTTGGATGTTCATGGGTGAATAAGGACAGTATTACTTAACCTAGTCTGTCCCTGTAGCTCATCTCTCTTCATTGTCTAAGACCTCCAGCCCCAAGATTTATAGAGCTCTGTAGAGCAAAAACATTTTTTTTTAGAGAGTCTCACTCTATTGCCCAGACTAGAGTGCTGTGGCATCCCAGCTCACAGTGACCTGGCACTCCTGGGCTCAAGTGATCCCGTTCCAGCCTCCCAAGTAGCTGGAACTACAGGAGTGAACCACCACTGTGCCTGGCCTCCTGGTTGCTTTTCAAATATTAAATCAAATTTCATTCTTACAATACATCCAACTTGATGTGTTATCTTTCTATCATGCTGGACTTGTTTGCTCAAATTTCACTTGGAGTCTTTGCACTGATGTTTGTGGGTGAAGTGGGCCTATGATTTCCTCTCTCCCATTGTCCTTGCCAGGTTGGGAAACTAAGGCTCTGCCGGCCTGATGAGCTGATGAGTGTGCCCTTGTCCTTTTCTCTGGAAGAATTTTGCATTATGTTTGCATCATTTCCTCCTTAAATGATTGTTAGAATTCAGTAGTGCTGCTGACTGGGCTTGGAGTTCTTTGTGAGAAGTTTTAATGACAGATTTAGTTTCTTACTGGACATTAGACCTTTGTTTCTTCTGTTGATTGAATATATTTTGCTTTTCTACTTTTCCATTAATCAGCTTAAAGGTCAATTGCTGCATTTCCTTCCTTGACAGATCTGCCTAGGTGTGGGACCATGTACCCTTGACTCACCCAGTGTCAGGAGACATCATGCCCCCTCTGGGCCACATGATACACAGGGCCTCAACTGTCTTCTCACTGACCTTTCACATGTGACCCCTTGTTGTGGTTTTACTTGACCCTCAGCAGCCCTTAAACTGTGTTCTGTGGTTGGCACTGGGAGGACGGCCCTCTCCTGGTAGATCTTTCTTACTCCCTTGTTAGGAGAGAGACAGGGCTGCCAGATAAGACAGGATGCCCTGGCTTGGCGCCTGTGGCTCAACAGGCTAAAGCTCCAGCCACGTACACCTGAGCCGGCAGGTTCGAATCCAGCCCGGGCCCGCCAAACAACAATGACGGCTGCAACCAAAAAATAGCCAGGCGTTGTGGCAGGCGCCTGTAGTTCCAGCTACTTGGGGGGCAGAGGCAAGAGACTCGCTGGAGCGTAGGAATTGGAGGTTGCTGTGAGCTGTGATGCCATGGCACTCTCTCCAGGGTGACAGCTTGAGGCTCTGTCTCAAAAAAAAAAAAAGACAGGATGCCCTGTTATGTTTGAGTTTCATTTGGACAATGGATGACTTTTGCCATAGAGTCATAAATTATAAATATGATAATGTTTAATATATTATCATAATATATAAATTATGTCCCATATTGCATATTGTGTGGGATGTACTTATCCTAAAAAAAGCATCCTTGCTTATCTGAAATTCAAATTTTAGCTGGTTTCCTTTCTTTTCATATGCTAAGTCTGCCAGCCTAACAGCCTTCTAGGATCTTGTAACAGCTGTCCTTAGAAGGTCCTATAGAGCAGCTGGCTGGTGGAAGACTCCCCTACTTTTGTTTCTGGGCAATCAGTGGTCTGGCTCACACCACCCTTCACTGCTGTGGGTCCAGAAGGACTTGGGGTCAAGAAGGGATCGGAAGTCTTTGGCTAGACCCATTGGGTCAGCCCCAGGAAGCCTGGCTGTCCCAGGCTCTGGTATGAGGAACACTGGGACCAGCCTGGGGTCCTCTGGTGTGGGCATCCACAAAGTGAGCAGTGATCCTGTATCTGTCTCAGGACCAGGACCAGGACTGCCATTCACCATGGTGAAGCTGGGCTGCAGCTTCTCAGGGAAGCAAAGCAAAGACCCGGGGGACCAGGATGGGGCTGCTACAGACAGTGTGCCTTTGATCAGCCCCTTGGACGTTAGCCAGCTTCAGCCACCATTCACTGACCAGGTGAGGAGCATGGGCTAGTGGGGGGGGGGGCTTTCTCAGGTTCCCCTGGGAGCAAAGGGGGTGGGGTGAGCTTTATTAGATATGGCCTTCTCCTAGGTGCAGCAGAGCAAATGGAGCAAGGCAAAACCTGTCAGCCACGGGCACTCTGTGACCTCCTGGTCAGCTGCCTGGCCTCAAGAGCCCCCTCCCCATCTGTAACGACTATCGACTAGATGCAGGCTGATGTGAACTCACACACAACCTTGAAGATAGCACCACACCCAGCCAGGCCCATTAGGGCAGAGATGGGGACCAGCAAGCAACAACTCCACCCCTCTCCCCTGGGATGGAGTCCTGGTCCTTGGGCAAGTAACAAAGAGAGGGAGGCTTCCAGGAGAAACTGGTGAGATGCATAGAGCTAGCCCAGCTGGACCCACAAGGAGCTCTGGAGCATGAAGGGGACCCACAGCGGTGCCCATGAAAGCCAGCTATTGACCAGGAACTATGGAGCAGGGAACCAGTCCTGCTGGCTAAGGGCAACCCTCAAGCAATGAGAATGGATTCCATCGCATCTACTGCAGCTCTGCCCCTTGGGAGCACACATGTGGATTCAGGGACTCAAGTTTCTGGGTGCTAGAAAATAAGTCAGGACAGACTTCTGGAGAAGGAGGCCAAGCTGTGGGTCCACAGAAGTGGGGGTTCCTGGCAGGGGAAGCAGCATCCTCAGAGTTGAGGCAGATAGCAGAAAGAGGGGCTCCACCAGCAATCTGGTCAGGCCTCAGGGCTACCACAGCCCCAGCACAAGCACAGCATCACCTTCCTTTGGCTCCACCTCTGCTGACCATGGCTCCTCTCCTCTCAGCTGAGGACCGTCCAAGGGCCTCTGTAGCTGCCTAGTGAGGTCATGCCATGTTCTCTCCCAGGTGGTGATCAAGACTCAGACGGAATACCAGCTGTCCTCCCCAGACCAGCCAAAGAAGTTCCCTGACCTGGAGGGCCAGAAGGGGAGCTGCAGTCACCCTGAGGAAGGGCGCAGGGTAAAATACCCTCCACCCACAGAGGGCTAGCAGAGGGAGGAGAATTTATCCCGTAAAATTTGGATTTAGTTGGGCGGTGCCTGTGGCTCGTCGAGTAGGGTGCCAGTCCCATATACCAAAGGTGGTGGGTTCAAATCTGGCCTCGGCCGAACTGCAAAACAGAAATATAGCCAGGCATTGTGGCAGGTGCCTGTAGTCCCAGCTACTTGGGAGGCTGAGGCAAGAGAATCGCCTAAGCCCGGGAGTTGGAGGTTGTTGCTGTTAGCTGTGTGATGCCACGGCCCTCTACCGAGGGCAATAAAGTGAGACTCTGTTTCTACAAAAGAAAATAAATAAAAATAAATAAATAAATTGGATTTAGTTAAAAGGCCATACTCCACATGTGACCCTAAGGCCATAGGTTCCCCACTCCTGTGACAGACACCCCCCCCCCACCTGCTTTCCAGAGCACATCTGAGGCTGACATTAATGCACCTCCCTCCTTGAGGGCCCCTTTGGAAGCCTGGTGAGCCCTCTACAGGGCCCAGTGCCCAACAGCTCCTGTGATGTTGCAGCCACCAACTGTTCCTACAAGCACCTGCTGGGTCAAGGGCCATATACATTTCAGGTGGCAGAAGTTTCCAGAATCCCAGAGCAGGGGCTGCCAATAAAGCCTGACCCCAAGAGGTGGTACCTGGATGTTCTACCCTGATGCTGACCTTTCCAAAAGGCTACTTTGACTGCCTGGGGTCAGGAGGCCAGTGGTCCTGTGCCCAGCCCCTGTCCCACAAGGCTCCCTATCCCTCACATCTGACCCCCTTGTCCTTTCCTCTGTCAGCTGCCCACAGCTCGGATGGTAGCCTTCGCCATGGCGCTCCTGGGCTGTGTCCTGATCATGTACAAGGCCATCTGGTATGACCAGTTCACCTGCCCAGATGGCTTCCTGCTTCGGGTAAGTGGGATCCTACGGGCTGGGCCATGGGGTGCAGCAGAGATCGCCTGTGCTCCATGGCCCACAGGCTAGATCAGACCTCCAAGGGGACCCACAAGTGTCTCTCTATAGACATTTCATGGAGGGGGCATCTCTCCATGCCCAGCTGGGGAGCACAAGGGCATTTTCTGCTTCCATGGGACCTCCAAAGGTGCTCAGGTCTTGTTACTTCTCTTAGAATACGTTCAGATCGGCTCGGCGCCTGTGGCTCAATGGGCTAAGGCACCAGCCATGTACACCAGAGCTGGCAGGTTCGAATCCAGCCCCGGGCCCGCCAAACAACAATGACGGCTGCAACCAAAAAATGGCTGGGCGTTGTGGCGGGCGCCTGTAGTCCCAGTTGCTTGGGAGGCAGAGGCAGGAGACTCGCTTGAGCCCAGGAATTGGAGGTTGCTGTGAGCTGTGATGCCACAGTACTCTATCCAGGGCAACAGCTTGAGGCTCTGGCTAAAAAAAAAAAAAGAATACATTCAGATCTTTTTTTTTTTCTCTTTTTGAGACGGGTCTCACTCTGTTGCAGTATCAGCCCATCTTACAGCAACCTCAAACTCCTGGGCTCAAGTGAGCCTTCTACAGGCACCTGCCACCATGCCAGGCTAATTTTTCTACATTTAGTGGAGATGGGGGTCTTGGTCTTGCTCAGGCAGTTCTAGAATTCCTGACCTCAAGTGATCCTCCAGCCTTGGTCTCCCAAAGGGTAGGGATTAGAGGTAGCCAAGATCCAACCTTCTGAAAATTTAAAACAAAAGACATTTTAGTGATAGGTATTGTCTTATTGTCATTTAAAATACCAGTTGAAGGAGAAGAGGTGGAGCAGAGAGGGCTCTTCTTGTGGTGACCACTGGGAGCTCAGGGTGTTGTTCCCACCAGCTTTACCAGGAGGTCATTTGTCATTTACTCAGAGACTTGTGGAAGGTTTTAAAAATATAATATGGGTGGGCTCGGTGCCTGTGGCTCAAGCGGCTAAGGTGCCAGCCACTACACCTGAGCTGGTGGGTTCAAATCCAGCCTGGGCCCACCAAACAACAATGACGGCTGCAACCAAAAAATGGCCAGGTGTTGTGGTGGGTGCCTATAGTCCCAGCTACTTGGGAGGCGGAGGCAGGAGACTCCTTGAGCCCAGGAATTGGAGGTTGCTGTGAGCTGTGATGCTACAGCACTCTATCTAGGGTGACAGTTTGAGGCTCTGTCTCAAACAAACAAACAAACAACAACAACAACAACAAAATATATATATATATATAATATGGGTGGTACCTGTGGCTCAGTGAGTAGGGCACTGGCCCTTTATACTGAGAGTGACATGTTGGAACCCAGCCCCAGCCAAACTACAACAACAACAAAAAAATAATAGCTGAGTATGGGGCAGGCACCGGTAGTCCCAGACTAAGCACAAGAGCTGGAGGTTGCTGTGAGCTGTGATACTACGGCGCTCTACCAAGGGCAATAAAGTGAGACTCTATCGGCTCAGTGGGCTAAGGCACCAGCCACGTACACCTGAACTGGCGAGTTCGAATCCAGCCCGGGCTGCCAAATAACAATGATGATTGCAACCAAAAAATGGCTGGGTGTCGTGGCAGGCGCCTGCAGTCCCAGCTACTTGGGAGGCAAAGGCAAGAGACTTGCTTGAGCCCAGGAATTGGAGGTTGCTGCGAGATGTAATGCCACGCACTCTATCCAGGGTGAAAGCTTGAGGCACTGTCTCAAAAAAAAAAAAAAAAAAAAGTGAGACTCTGTCTCTAAAAAAAGAAAAAAATATATAATATGGATGTTAACGTTTCCTGAATATTTGGCAAATATTTTCTTCCATCCTTTTTACCTTTTAGCTTTACCAATAATAGCTATAATTTATCATATTTTCCTAAAGCCTTTCATTTTTCAGAAGTAAAATCTAGGCTTCCTGGTCAACCCCATCGTTTCTGCAACAGAAGCCCCACGGAGGCCCAGAGGCCTGGCCACTGCACCCACCCTCACTCATGGGGAGAGGGGGAGGGAGGCTCCGCTCAGACAGGGAGGGACAGCTCACTCAGACCAGACTCACTGGTTCTGTGGCTCTCCAAGAACCTGGAACTGGAGGCCAGCCCTTGGTGGCTTGAAATGATGGCAGAAGTAAACGCCTTTAGACACACGGTCCACAGTGCTACCCAGCTGCGCAAAGTTGGAAAGACAGGCTTGGGCCACCAGGGGCCCCTTCCCACCCACCACACGAATGTCGTGGGGCACGCGTGCTGTGGGGGGGTGTTATTCAGGAGAGGGGGGATGTCGCTCCCGGGTGCCCCTCCGGTGCCGCTGACCCGGCCCCTCCTGCAGCACAAGATCTGCACGCCTCTGACCCTGGAGATGTACTACACCGAGATGGACCCCGAGCGCCACCGCAGCATCCTGGCGGCCATCGGCGCCTACCCGCTCAGCCGAAAGCATGGCACCGAGATGCCCGTGGCCTGGGGGGGGAACTACCGCGCCGCTAAGGAGGGGCACAACCGGCCCACTCAGGCGGCGACGGCCACCCACCCGCCCGAGAGCTCTTCGGTCCCAGGGGAGGAGGAGGAGGAGCAGAAGGCAGCCGGAAGCGCGCCGCCCCCAGCCCCCCAGTGATCGCATCTGTCTTCGCAGCCCGGCCAGGGTAGGTGTGTCTGCGGCTGCGGGACACTGGCCAGCTCCATGGTCTCTCTCTCGTCAGCACGACTGAGAAAGGGACCCTCCTCCCTGCCCTTGTGTGGCACGTCTCCCCGCACTCCTCCCTCGCCGGCTCAAAAGTCTTGGCACATTTGGGGTGGGGAGGGGGGCATGGTCCCAGGGGCGGGGCAGGTGATTGGGGAGCTGGTACCGAGGTGGGGTGGGGAAGCGGCCTCCCAGCTCTCCCCACCTAGGTGGCCTGGCGGGGATCCTGGACGCCAGGCTCGCGGGCTCTGAACCCTCGGCCCCTTTTCGCTTCACAGCGTTCTCCCGCGGCTCCCGTGACCAGCGCGTCCCTGATACTGTTGCACCCGGTGTTTGTGCTCCTGCCTCAGGCATCCTCGCTGCAGCCCCCGCCCTCGGTGGGATTCCAGCTCCTTCGCTTTTCTTTAAGTAAAGATTCATGTCTACCTGGTACCATTTCTGCCTTGCGTCCTCTGCCAGGCTAGCCTTTCTCGTGCCCCGCTCGGGTAAGAGAGCGCCAATGCCGTGCTCCGCGCCCCCACCTTGACCTCTGAAAGACCGTGCTGGGTCCTGGAAAGCTGTGGCTCACATGGGAGGAGGAATCCACTCACAAGCCCGGCCTGGCCTCTAGAGACGTGGACACCGCTTTGTCCAGGTTCCAGTTGCCCAGGTTTGCCGCAGCGGACTGAGCTTCTGTCCTCAGGACAGTCCTGATCTCTGCCCTAAGCCACGCTTTTCTGTGTCCACCCACATCTGCCTGGTGCCGGGCCTAGGCCCCGCCTTCCCCATCTGGCAGCAGTATCGGACTCCTGAGGTTGCCCCTAGCTCTGGGCAGTACCCGTGAGGGTCCTGCCCTGAGAGACATTGCCCACAGCCATTCTCAACCAAATGAAGAACTGAGCAGAGGGTGGGGTGAGATCCAGACCTTGCCGGCTGCCAGAGCAGTGCTCTCCTCCAAGTACTTTCCCACTTCCCAGGAGCTACATTGAGAGCCTGAAGAGCCGTGGGGTGCCTGGGTTGCTCCAACTTGTCACCTCTGCCACCCTAGCCAGTCCAGCTCTGTTCCAGGGTGGGCTGTGGCTGGACCCCACCCGAGCACCTGCCCTCCTCTAATCCCTTTCATCTTGGGACCTGACACCCCTCTGAATGGGCGGTGGGTTTAGGCCTTAGAACTAAGGCTTAAGTTCTGGGGGTAAGGTCACTGACAGCCTGGCTGCTTAGGGGCCAGAAGCAGCAGCTCTCCAGGCAGGAGAGGCTGACCTTTCCTGCACAGCATGGAGGAGGGCGATGGGGCCCCACATCAAGGGCAGGGGATCCCACACACAGGCCAGTACTCCCTGAGAACACCAGGGTGGAGACCAAAGGCTGAGAAGAGAGCCCAGGGTGGTCTATAGTACCCAGGGAGCTGTCCAGAGCCGGTCAAGCAGGCAGGGTCAGCAGGGTCAGGGGCAAATACAAAAGGTAACAAAATCTGTCATAAACATACCTCGTTTACAGTAAAGCATGTACACGCCTTTTTAAACCAAGAATATCCTGTTTGGATATAAACAACCATGGAGATAAACCACAAAACCACCCATCTCAGGCATGATTACTAGGGTCCTGGTAGGGGACACAGGGTTGGATGTTCAGACTAAGGACAGACAGGACCCCTGGCCATCAGCACCCAGGCCTGGTGGCAAAATGGAGGTGTAGACAGTCTCTGCCCCAGTGGGACCAGCCTGACTTGGAACAGTGGGTGGTGCCCAGGACATCCCTTAGCTGGGCACACCAGCAAGGTCAAGGGCAAACTTGAGGCCAAGGGTGAGGTTGGGGTTTGGGGAAGCCAGACCATGCACACTGCACCCTTCCCTGCAGGCTCTGAAGGCCTTGGGCCAGATGGGCAGGCATGTGTTGGACTGGGATAGCCATGATGGTCATTGAGGTAGGGGTCCGGCAGGCCTGGTGGGCAGAAGGTGTGGGAGCAGAGAGCATCTGCACAGCTGATACGTGAATTAAAATACTTTTTCTTAGTTGGGTTTGGTGGCTCATGCCCATATTCTAGCACTCTAGAGGCCAAAGAGAGAGGATCGTTCCCTTGAGCTCAGGAGTTTGAGACCAGCCTGAGCAAGAGTCAGACCCTGTCTCTACTAAAAGTAGGGTAAAAAATACCTTTTCTGTCTATTTTATTTTGTAATTTTTTTTGTTTTGAAATGACTTCATATTTGGAAGAAAATGGTGATAAAGTAAAGAACTGCTGTATAGCCCTCACTGAGATTCCCTAATGGATGATGTGTTAGCCTGAGGATCTTAGGTGTGCTGTGAAATTTGTTAAAGATTATTAATCAAATTATTTTGAACGAAGTGCCACCCAGCACCCCGATTGATGATGCAGAGGTAGCATCGCAGATGAAATGATTGATTTGAAAGGGAATGGCTGAAGCTCACTCAGGCTTTTCAGCAACTATCCATCTTTACTAAGATTCTTTTTTTTTTTTTTGTAGAGACAGAGTCTCACTTTATCACCCTGGGTAGAGTGCCGTGGCGTCACACTGCTCACGGCAACCTACAGCTCTTGGGCTTAAGCGATTCTCTTGCCTCAGCCTCCCTAGTAGCTGGGACTACAGGCGCCCGCCACAGCGCCCAGCTATTTTTTTGTTTTTGCAGTTTGGCCGAGGCCGGGCTTGAACCCGCCACCTTCGGTATATGGGGCTGGCGCCCTACTCGCTGAGCCACAGGAGCCGCCCTAAAATCTCGTTTCTTGGTACATCTAATTAATACTCATAGATCAATTTGCTTATCACTTGCTTTGCAACTGGAGTGCTTGTTATTTCTAATTAATGGTTCATGACAGAATATGGCCCAAACCATTCACGTCACAAACTGAACCTATTGCTGATAGAATATGATGTTTTTATGACCATGGGAGTAAAACAGCAGTCAGACCTAAACTCCTGTCATTTTGCACTAGCATACTTTATTTGTGCTTTGTCTTATCAATGCATAATAAACTTAGACATATGTTCAAAATCAATTTGTCCAGGAAACTGCATTAACATCACCCTGAGCTCACAGCAGAGCAGCCACTACTAGCACACATTCTACCCCATCAGATCACAGATCCTACACAGCCAGCCCTGCAAACCGGCACAGAGCTGCTCCTCCTCCTTGTTAGCCCGCAAGGGGTAAGCAATTTAGCCAATTCAATAAAAGAGTCAAGAGGGAGCTGTTTCTCACATGTTCTAGGTACAACTAAATAGCATATTTCTAGAAAGCAATTGTGGCAGGCAGAATTCTAAAATGACCCCCACAATCTCTGTCCCTTAATTATTAGCCCTGGGTTATGTGGCAAGGGTGAAGGAACTCTGCAGACATAACTAAGGTTCTATCAGAATCACTGATAATAGAAATCGACTCTTTATACTTTTTATCCCTTTGGCTTTAGGCCCAGATGCAAATGAAGGTAAAGAAAATAAAAAGTAATATTGTCTGTCATCATTTCTCACTATGAGTAAGGTTCCAGATACTAAGTACTTCTATGAAACCAATTTATATTTACTCACACTTCCTTATGAAAGGTAGATCACAACTATAGCCCAGGATGAAGGAGAAAAATGGAGTGGGGGGGGAAGCTTGCTAGAGGGAGGGTAAACGGTGGGACTGTACAAGGGTAAAAGTCAAATCCATCAAATGTAGAACATAAATGTCTTAACACAATAATCAAGTAAATGAGGCAAAAGCTATATTAATTAGATAGAAACACTCCAAATTGTATAAAAAAAACACATAGTACCTCACATATGAATAAATGTATTCATGATTTAAGTGTATATGACTTAATAAAAAAATTAAAGAAAAAAAAGCTTGGCTCAGTGCCTGTGGCTCAACAGGCTAAGGCGCCAGCCACGTACACCTGAGCTGGCGGGTCTGAATCCAGCCCAGGCCTGCCAAACAACAATGACAGCTGCAACCTAAACAAAAATAGCCTGGCGTTGTGGCGGGCGCCTGTAGTCCCGGCTACTTGGGAGGCGGAGGCAGGAGACTCGCTTGAGCTCAGGAATTGGAGGTTGCTGTGAGCTGTGATGCCACAGCGCTCTATCCAGGGTGACAGCTTGAGGCTCTGTGTCAAAAAAAAAAAAAGCTTAATCAAAAGAAGACTATCCTAGGCAGGCCTCACATAATCAGCTGGCAAAATTTCAAAAGAGGGCTTAGGGTTTCCCCAAGGTGCACTAACTATCTTGCTGACCTTAAAGAAGTAAGGCTCCATACGTTCTATAGCTGCCAGGAAACGAATTCTGACTATAAGCTGAGGGAGGCAGATTGATCTGTCGCTGACCCTCCAGATAAGAACGCAACCTGCAGCTTTGTGAGACACTGAGCAGGGACCCAGCTGAGACATGCCTGGACTCCTTACTGAAACTGTAAGATAATAAATACATGTTGTTTTAAGCCACTAAGTTTGTGGTTACTTGTTATGCCTCTGCAGAATACTAACAAAGCAGGACTAGATCCTCCAGAGTTTGTCCCGTGGAGATGAAACTTCTATAAGCCAATGGTGTTCTAGAACTCTGCGCAGAATTTAGATGCTATCTAGTTAAAACCATGCATATCGTAACTCTTCTCCCTAAGAAGAGAGGGATAGAACAAAGAAACAATAGCCTAAGAAAGGAAATTGCTTGCCCAAGGTCACACAGCAAGTTAACGGCAGAACTGAGGGGAGAACTAGGACCATTCCATTCGTGGTGCTCTTTTCAATTCCATCACCACTTTGAGATGGGAGCTAGAGGAAGAAAGCGGCAGGCAGCTGGGAAAAGTGGTGGGATTGTGGTGACAGAATAAACTTCCGTAAACAGGCAGTTTACTTGACTTTTCCTTTTAGCAATATAGAAGCTTATTAAGGTGCACACACGCGCATGCGCGCGCAATCCCGTCAGAACAGAATCACCGGTGTATGAAGTGCCACCTTTGGGTTTCACCCCTCTGGCTTAAGGCCCAAATGCAAATAAATCCAGTGAAGAAGATAATGAATAAACCTCGTAAGTTATTTATTCTTCTCTGTGGTCAGACTGTCAGAGAACGAGGAAGAGATGCTAGAATCCTACTTGCTATAAAAGATTCCACCAAAGAGGGGAAATCCACATACACACAAAATGAGGGACCGGGAGAAGAATAGCACAGACATCTTTGCCTCGGTTTCAACTCTGTTCCAGCTCTGATTTGCCCAAAACAACTCACTTCTGCCTCTCTAACAGAAAATCCTTCTCTACTCAGCAGTGTAGGTAAATCAATAAATACTCAAGCTCCTATATTCTAGAACAGCCATGAGAACGCTTCCAAATGGAAGGAATATTTGGAAACAACAGGGAAGACATTTACATTCACACTACAAACACAGACCCTGAGGCCAGTCTGCTTGGAATCAAATGTAGCATCATCTCAGCAACTGTGAATAAATTACTTGAATTTCCTTATACTTCTACAAGTATTTATTCAACTGAAAACAAAACAAAATGGGAAAATAGTATCTGCCTCATAGAGTTGAGACGATTACATAAGAATCACACACAGTAGTTTTAACGGTACTCTGACACTGGCAAGCACTCTACAAGGTTAATTCTTATTATGGGTTATAGTTCCAAGCTGCAGGGACTCACTAATCTGAGCAAAATGCTGCTCACTTTCAGCTAAAGTGTGTCAGCATCCCAGACTTGGACCAGGTCTTTACTTTATGCACAAAGATAATAGATGATTAATCTATATTAATGACTTTCTTTTTGAGATAGAGTTCCACTCTGTCACCCTGGGGCTGACTGCTGTAGTCTCATCACAGCTCACAGCAACCTCAAACTCTTGGGTTCAAGGCATCCTCTTGCTTCCGCTTCCAGAATAGCTGAGACTACAGGCATCCATCACAATGCCAGGCTAATTTTTCTATTTTTAGTAGAGACCAGATCGCTCTCTTGCTCAGGCTGTTCTTAAACTCCTGAGCTCAAACAATTCACCCATCTGGGCCTCCAAAAATGATAAGTTTATAGGTATCAGCCACCACACCTGGCTTTTAATGATTTTGTTTGTTTGTTTGAGACAGAGTCTCACTGTCTTGCCCTCGGTAGAGTTCCGTGGTGTCACAGCTCACAGCAACCTCAAACTCTTGGGCTTAAGCGAGTCTCTTGCCTCAGCCTCCCAAGTAACTGGGACTATGGGTATCTGCCACAATGCCTGGCTATGTTTTTGTTGCAGTTGTCATTGTTTGGCGGGCTCAGGCCAGGTTCGAACCCACGAGCCCCAGTATATGTGGCCGGCGCCCTAACCACTTAGCTATGGGCGCCAAGTCCTTTTAATGATTTTTTTTTTTTTTTAGACAGAGCCTCAAGCTGTTGCCCTGGGTAGAGTGTCGTGGCATTACAGCTCACAGCAACCTCCAACTTCTGGGCTCAAGCAAGTCTCCTGCCTCTGCCTCCCAAGTAGCTGGGACTACAAGCACCCGCCACAACGCCTGGCTATTTTTGTTTGGGTTGCAGCCATCATTGTTGGTTGACGGGCCCAGGCTGGATTCGAACCCGCCAGCTCAGGTTTACATGGCTGGCGCCTTAGCCCGCTGAGCCACAGGCGCCAAGCCAAAGATTTTTTTAAATAAACAACCTGAGTGACCAGTCCACGCATGAAGCTGGTATACAACCTAAACTGATAAAGCCGAGCTCAGTGGCTCACACCTGTAATCTTAGCACTCTGGGAGGCTGAGGCAGGTTGGATTGCCTGAGCTCCGGGGTTTGAGACCAGTCTGAGGAGGAGCAAGACAGTGTCTCTAAAAATAGCTGGGCATTGTGGCCGGCGACTATAGTCCCAGCTACCTGGGAGGCTGTGTCAAGAGAATCGCTTAAGCCCAAGAGTTTGAGGTTGCTGTGAGCAATGATGTCAATGCACTCGACTCAAGGTGACAAAGCGAAACTCTGTCTCAAAAAAATAAATAAATAAAAATAAATAGGCTCGGCACCCATAGCTCAGTGGTTAGGGCTCCAGCCACATGTACTAGGGCTGGTGGATTCAAACCCGACTCAGGCCTATTAAACAACAATGACAACAACAAAAAATAGCAGGGTATTGTGGTGGGCACCTGTAGTCCCAGCTACTTGGGAGGCTGAGGCAAGAAAATCGCTGAAGACCAAGAGATTGACGTTGCTGGAGCTGTGACAACCACGGTGCTCTACCAAGGGTGATGTAGTGAGACCCTGTCTAAATAAATAAATAAACTGATAAACATTTATGGCACTGTGTTCAACACTGGATATCAAAAAGTGAATGTTGAGATAGGGATTAATAAAATATAGCGTTTGCCTTTAAGAAGCTGGTTTTCTTTTTAAAGACAAAGACATAATCATAATTACTAATCCCAGTACTAGACAGAAACATGCTACACTAAAGGTACATACCACTTGCCGTCAGAGAAGAGGAAAGAAGTAGAAAGAGAAAGGACTTTGGAGTTGAGGATTTTGATGTGAATCCCACCGTCCATCCTTACTGGACAACACTTTGAACAAGTTATTTAAAAATCTCTAAACCAGTGGTTCTCAACCTTCCTAATGTCACCATTTATTTTTCATTTTTAAAAAGGGCGGCACCTGTGACTCAGTGAGTAGGGCGCTGACCCCATATACCGAGGGCTGCGGGTTCAAACCCAGCCCCGGCCGAACTGCATCAAAAATTAGCTGGGCGCTGTGGCGGGCACCTGTAGTCCCAGCTACTTGGGAGGCTGAGGCAAGAGAATCACTTGAATCCAAGAGCTGGAGGTTGCTGTGA
>CAUYON010162745.1:0-12498 GCA_963573935.1 Arctocebus calabarensis | reverse complement strand
TGTAGTCCCAGCTACTAGGGAGGCTGAGGCAAGAGAATCGCTTAAGCCCAAGAGCTGGAGGTTGCTGTGAGCAGTGTGATGCCACGGCACTCTACCCAGGGCGATAAAGTGAGACTCTGTCTCTACAAAAAAAAAAAGAAGGCTGCCTCTGATGGGCACATAGGTGCACAGAGATGGGGATTCTACCCTAGCAGTGAGACCACAATTCCCCATCATCTTTACTAAGAAGTTCCCTTCTGAATCCCAGCTGCTCCTTCCCCTCTGGGCTGACTGGCCGATAAGGACGGGGCACAAGCCCCAGCAAGGAGGAAGTGGACTAGCTTCCTGTTTGTTTGTGAATCTCAGAGCAGCACCGGGCAGCCATGAACACCACCCAAGCCGTGCAAGCCCAGCTTGAGCCAAGAGCTTCAGGGAGCCCATCTGCTGACCCAGCAAGCCCTCAGCCAGCTGGAAGATACAAAGACTCCATCCCAGGATAGCCCATGCTCCGGATGGCCAGCCTGGTAGCACCCATGCCAGCTTGTCAGGAACAGGAGGGAGAGGAGTGCCAACTTCCCCAAAGAAGTCAAAGCCACACACTCATAACATGAAGCCACTGGGCAGCTCTAGGGGTTCAAGCATTACCATCCCCCACCCAAAGGTTATTTTCTAGGACCCTAAGCACAACCCTGTGGGAAAATGGTGTGCAGAGATAGTTGGACCCTTAGGAGAACCAAGCGGCATTGCATTGCAGTTATTTGCAACAGCAAAAGCTGACAGGTGACAATGAAACATCATGGGTCCGGCTTGACGCCTCAATGGGCTCAATGGGCTAAGGCGCCAGCCACGTACACCTGAGCTGGTGGGTTCGAATCCAGCCTGGGCCAGCCAAACAACAATGACGGCTGCAACCAAAAAAAAATGGCTGAGCGTTGTGGCGGGTGCCTGTTGTCCCAGCTACTTGGGAGGCTGAGGCAGGAGACTCGCTTGAGCCCAGGAATTGGTGGTTGCTATGAGCTGTGATGCCACAGCACTCCATCCAGGGTGACAGCTTGAGGCTCTGTCTCCAAAAAAAAAAAGAAAAAAAAAATTGCAACTGTGGTTTCGGCGCCTGTGGCTCAACAGGCTAAGGCGCCAGCCACGTACACCTGAACTGGCAGGTTCCAATCCAGTCCGGGCCCACCAAACAATGGTGGCTGCAACCTAAAAAAAAAAAAAAAGAAAAAAAAGAAACATCATGGGTCCAAGCTAGGGAAAACAATATAGACATAAAAAAGAATGGAGTGGATTAGTATGTGCTACCAGGTGAGAGAGTCAAGATATTCCAATAAAGGAAGACAGCAAGGTACAGAACAATGTGTACAGTGTGTGCAAATAACTACAACAGCAGGGGAGATGTGCATATAGGCTTAGAGATACGTGTGCTGCTGAATGCATGATTTTCTTTTCTGGAAGGAAATTTAAGCAACTTTACTGTGGTTATTTTGGGGAAGAGGAACTGTGGGAACAAAGTATGGGGAGGGCTTTCCCTTTTCTTTATTTACCTTTCTGTACTGTTGGCATTACATAGTGAACTGTATGCATTTTAAAAATACTACCACCTGTGGGTGATGAAATTATGGTTCAATCTATTTTATTCAGGTTTTTTTCTTTTTTTAGAGACAAGGTCTCACTATCTTGCACAGGTTGGTCTTGAACTCTTGGCCTCAAGCCTTCCTCTCGCTTCAGCTTCCCAAAATTCTAGGAATGCAGGCATGAACTACTGTGCCCAGCCCGGCTTTATTCTTTACATTTCCCTGTATCTTTTAAAATAAAAAAGTCTTGGGCAGCACTTATAGCTCAGTGGGTAGGGCAGTAGCCACATGTACTGAGCCTGGCAGGTTCGAACCCAGCCTGGGTCAGGTAAAACAAGGACAACTACAACAAAAAAATAGCCAGGCATTGTGGTGGGCACGTGTAGTCCCAGCAACTTGGGAGGCTGAGGCAAGAGAATTGCTTAAGCCCAAGAGTTTGAGGTTGTTGTGAGCTGTGATGCCAGAGCACTCTACCCAGGGTGACAGGTTGAGACCCTGTCGGGAAAATAAATAAATAAATAAATAATAAATAAAATTAAAAAGTCTTTTTTTTTTTGTAGAGACAGAGTCTCACTTTATCACCCTCGGTAGAGTGCCGTGGTGTCACACAGCTCACAGCAACCTCCAACGCCTGGGCTTAGACGATTCTCTTGCCTCAGCTTCCCGAGTAGCTGGGACTACAGGCGCCCGCCACAACGCCCGGCTATTTTGTATTACAGTTTGGCCCAGGCGGGCCCAAACCCGCCACCCTTAGCATAAGGGGCCAGCGCCTTCCCCACTGAGCCACAGGTGCCGCCCATTTTTTTTTGGAGACAGAGTCTCACTATGTCGCCCTTAGTAGAGTACCTTGGCAGCACAGCTCATAGCAACTTCAAACTCTTTGGGCTTAAGCAATTCTCTTGCCTCAGCCTCCCAAGTGGCTGGGACTACAAGCACCCGGCTATTTTTTGGTTGTAGTTGTCATTGTTGTTTAGCCGGCCCGGGCTAGATTCGAACCTGACAGCTCCAGTGTATGTGGCTGATGCCCTAGCAGCTGAGCTACAGGCGCTGAGCCAATAAAACGTCTTAAACTAACAAGTCTTCTTTTTAAGACAATTTAAAGTATCATTATGCATTAGCAAGCTCAAACAAGGCAGAGCTAGGATTATTAATTCTCCAGGAAAATCGATGAGAGGAGATGGGAGAAATGCTTTGCTTTGAGATCTGCGTACATCAATAACAGGGCCACTAGGTCTGTGGATTCCTTATGGCAGATGTTTGAGGCCTCTGGTTTCCTTCCAACTGCGCTCTTTCCCTGTTTGCTTCCCACATCATGGCTTCATCATTTAACTTGTGGCTTAAGCCAAACAGTGAGGAACCAAAATTTGAAGAAAGAAGGAAGAGGAGAAGGAGAAGAAAAAGAAGAAAACCAACATAAAGCCCTTCAATACACACGACCCAATCACCTGTCATTTGGACTAAGTGGTATTAGCCTTTTCCAAAAATCCCTGTGTCTGGACTGGACAAGGTGGCTCATGTCTGTGATCCAGCACTTCGGGAAGTGAGAAGATTGCTTGAGTCCAGGAGTTTGAGAAAAGCCTAAACAATATAATGAGACCCTCATCTTACAAAAAATTCAAAAATCAGCCAGAAAGGTTGACACACGCTTGTAGTTCTAGCTACTTGGGAGGCTGAGGCAGAATTACTTAAGCCCAGGAGTTCGAGGTTACAGTGGGCTATGATGACATCACCGCACTCCAGACTCAGTGACAGGGCAAGACCGTGTCTCTAAAAAAAAAAGAAGAGACAGAATGGGCAGGAGTGCAGAGCTGTGGAGTCTGCAAGGCGGGTGAAGAACCGCAAATAGTTTCTCCGCAGGACCACTCGCGGGCCGTGGGTGCGCAGCTCCAACACGCACAGGTCTGGTCCCTGGCGGCTGGATGCTTACGGGCGCAGATGTCAGCTAGACCCCGGCCTAAAATGCGCACCTGGGTGCTCTGTCTCCTGGCCTTCTCCCTTCAAGGTCGGCAGGCCCGAGCCTGAGCTCCCAGAGCACTCGTGGGCCTCCTCTCCAATGATCCAGAAGTCACGCCCGGCGCGCCTACCAACCCACGATGTCGGAGACACGGTGGAAATGTTTATGTTGCATCCAGTAATCAAGGCTTTCCTGTGCGGCTCCATCAGTGGCACCTGCTCCACCCTCTTATTCCAACCTCTGGATCTCCTTAAGACACGCCAGCAGACTCTCCAGCCCTCAGACCATGGGTCTAGAAGAGTCGGGAGAAAATAGATGCACCTGACTCAAGCCTTCAGAATCTCTCAAAAGAGGAGTCCCCAATACATACAGCACACTGACGAGTTAGGAGAAAGCTTTGCATACCTCCTGAAGCGACTTGCAAAGGCATTTCTAGGGAGAGGACTGTCAGGTGGCTTCAGTTCAACCCCCCCACATACACCTTGTGCCTCCTTGGGACATTCTTGGGCAAGGAATCACAAAGCCGGAGAACCTGTTAGCTGAAAAGCTCCTACCAGGGAAGACTGGATCTGAGGAAGGAGTCACTGTCACTAGGCTAAAAACTCTGAGGTGGTATTAGCATGAGGGAGAAAAGATGTCCTTATTTAATTAACTGGTTCCTAGTCAGGTTCTCAGAGGCTCTTACAAGTCTAAATAAAATTTTTGGTCTTGGTCTCTGTTACTGTTCAACCTCTAAGTTATCCTGACTTTTTTTTTTTTTTTTGAGACAGAGCCTCAAGCTATCACCCTGGATAGAGTGCTGTGGCATCACAGCTCACAGCAACCTCCAATTCCTGGGCTCAAGCGAGTCTCCTGCCTCCGCCTCCCAAGTAGCTGGGATTACAGGTGCTCGCCATAATGCCTAGCCATTTTTTGGTTGCAGCTGTCATTGTTGTTTGGTGGGCCCAGGCTGGATTCAAACCCGCCAGCTCAGGTGTACATGGCTGGTGCCTTAGCCCGTTGCGCCACAGGCGCCGAGGCAGTTATCCTGACTTTTTTTGCAACTGAAGTTCAAATAAATAAAGTATTTTATTGTTGAAAAAATAATAAAATAATAATAATAAATAAGAAAAGGCTCAGCGCCTATGGTTCAAGCAGCTAAGGCGCCAGCCACATATACCTGAGCTGGTGGGTTTGAATCCAGCCCAGGCCCACCAAACAACAATGACAGCTGCAACCAAAAAATAGCTGAGTGTTGTGGAAGGTGCCTATAGTCCCAGCTACTTGGGAGGCAGAGGTAGGAGAATCACTCCTAGGAATTGGAGGTTGCTTTGACCTGTGATGCCACGGCACTCTACCCAGGGTGACAGCTTGAGGCTCTGTCTCAAAATAAATAAATAAATAAATAAAAAGAAAAAAGCCTATGTCTGATTCGCCTTTTAATTCCCTGAAGCATCTACACCAGGACTGTGTACAGTAGGTACTCAATAATATTTGTTGTCTGGATGAATGGACCAACTGGGTACACAGCACTAGTCCTTTTTGGGGTCTGTTCATTCATAAAAGCATCCACAAGATAGAAGATCAAACATCCCCTAGTATTTGTCAGCCTATCAGATTTAATTTTCTTCCTCATTGTGAATATTTTGGGAAGTTGGAAGGAAACTCCTGAGTCCTCAGAAAGAGAATGTGATGTCCCCTCTGTATCACAGTAATTCATTCACAACTGGGTGAGCTCCCCTAACTGACCTCAGGCCACCAAAGCCTCACCTTCTTGGTTTAAGAAAGAAAGAGTTAAAAGCAGGCGGTCTCCCACCTGGCAGAGGGATGAGCAGCACCAGTTTGGCTGGTGGTTGAAGCAGGACAGTGGGTATATTTACTGCCACAGATGCCCAAGTGGTTCCAGATCAGAAAGTCATCTGCAGAGGGCCACTTTGACCTATTTGCAACCTATTTGCTTAGCCTCAGTATTGGCACTAACATTCTCTTTTTCTTCCCTGGGTTGTTTTTAAGAACATCTTGTACTGGGGTGGCGCCTGTGGCTCAAGGAGTAGGGTGCCAGCCCCATATGCTGGAGGTGGCGGGTTCAAACCCAGCCCTGGCCAAAAACTGCAAAACGGGGGAAAAAAAAAAAAAAAGAACATCTTGTACTGGTCAGCCAGGCACCTACAGTAGCAGACAAGTTGCTGCCATCTGGTGGACAAGAGAGATCACAGCCCTGTCAGGCTCAGGATCTGAAACATATTTGGGAAATGAAAGGAACTTTTCAGAAGAGCTTCTAGGTCCATGCATTTCAAATGAGCTATGAGCATCTTCTCATCAAACAACTCATCTCTTTTAAGAACTGCATCTATGGCTCGGCGCCTGTGGCTCAACTAAGGTGCCAGCAATGTACACCTGAGCTGGCGGGTTCAAATCCAGCCCGGGCTGCCAAACAACAATGACGGCTGCAACCAAAAAAAAAAAATGGCCGGGCGTTGTGGTGGGCACCTGTAGTCCCAGCTCCTCGGGAGGCTGAGACAAGAGAATCGCCTAAGCCCAGGAGTTGGAGGTTGCTGGAAGCTGTGATGCCACAGCACTCTACCAATGGTGACAAAGTGAGACTCTGTCTCAAAAAGAAACAAAAAGAACTGCAACCACATACCTCATTGATCCTGCCAGTAGCTTAAAAAAATAAACAAAACAAACAAACAAACAAAACGCATCCACAAAAGGAAAAAAAGATACCTTCATTCATGCTGAAAGGTGACTATTCATACTCTTACTTTCTTTTCTTTTTCTTTTGTTTTTTTTTTTGAGAAAGATTCTCACTTTGTTGCCCTCAGTAGAATCCTGTGGCGTCACAGCTCACAGCAACCTGAAATTCTTGGGTGTAAGCAATTCTCTTGACTCAGCCTCCCAAGTAGTTGGGACTACAGGTGCCTGCCACAATGCCTGGCTATTTTATTTTTATTTATCTATTTTATTTTTCAGACAGAGTTTCATTTTGTCACCCTCAGTAGAGTCCTGTAGTGTCACAGCTCACAGAATCCTCAAATTCTTGGGCTTAAGCGATTCTCTTGCCTCAGCCTCCCGAGTAGCTGGGACTACAGGCACCTGCCACAAGGCCTGGTTATTTTTTGGTTGCAATTGTCATTTTTTGTTGTTCAGCAAGCCCGGGCCAGGCTCAAACTCACCAGCCTCAATGTATGTGGCTGGCATCCTACTCACTGAGCTACAGATACCACCTACCCGGCTATTTTTAGAGACAAGGTCTCAATCTGGCTCGGGCTGGTCTCGAACATGTGAGCTCAGGCAATCCACCTGCCTGGGCCTCTCAGAGTGTTAGGATTACAGGCATGAGCCACCATGAGTTTCTTGAGAGGAGAAAGGAAAAAAAAAAAAAGACTGCTCGAAGTACTTAAATAATTGACCTAAGGTCTCCCAAGATAGTCAGTAGCAGAGTCAGAATCTAAAGTCAAACCTTACGAGTTCTAGAACTTGTATCCTTTCCACTAAACTGAGTTGCCTTCTAGAACGAGAACCCCAGGAAGTCAGGCCAGCTTAGAGTTTCAGGGGGTCAGCAAGCATTGCTGCAGCCAGCAGCACGAAGAAGCCTTCGAAAGAGAAGACAGCGTCTCTGCCTCTCACCTGCTCCAGCCTACCTAGGGACAAACGTGTGCTTCTGAAGAGAATAAAAAGGACACAGGCAGCCAACCATCTTTGAATGCAAAGCAAGGATTTCCATGTCAGGGTGCCTCAAATATTGGAACATTTGGAATCTGAGAGCTGGGATGAGAACACCACCAGACAGAGAGACTGGAGACCTGGGTCCCACCCCTAGCTTTGCCACACACAGAGTGTTAAAGGGGATAATGAGGAGGGGAAGGGATGGACAGAGAAGAGGAAAATGGCATTTCATGTTGAGGGCTTGGGAAAGGCAACAAAGAAGCAATTGCTAGCCAGAGACAGAAAGCTGGCCTGTTCTTGATTGCCTCTTAAAGATTAGTTTTGGCACAATTCATAATAAAGAGCATGGGTAGGTTCTTTGGGAGTCTCTGGTGGTCCATGACACAAGTGGGCCTACCCAAGAGACCACTGGGACCAGAGGCTGAAGCCACCAGAGCCCCCAGCTTCGGTGATTCAGTGCTGCACGGGGTGCTCTCTGGCTGTGGCCTTTCCTTGCTTGGGAAGGACGGTCCAGCAGTAAATGCTTCCTGGAGGGCAGAGTGGGAAAGAAGTAGATTTACCTCAGTCCATCATGGGACCTTAGGGTTCCCCTTCCTGTTTCCTTCTCTTGCATTTACTACCCTCACTCTCATCTAGTGACATTTCAGGAACATATGCAATGGAGAGCAGCAGGTCTGTGTGCCAAGGCCCCAGTGTGACTTAGCTTCTCAAATCACCATAGCTTTGGACGCATCAAGGACTTTGGTGACAATTACATTGGTATGTGACAACATCCTCAGTCCCTCCTGATGCCTGAGACTTCCAAATTCTAGGATTCTTCCCTTTCTTTTCTGAGGCTACCTTGTCTAAATTAGGGGTCAGCAAACTTCTTCTTCTTCTTCTTTTTTTTTAGAGACAGAGTTTCACTTTATTGCCCTCGGTAAAGTGCTGTGCTGTCACAGCTCACAGCAACCTTCAACTCCTGGGCTTAGGCGATTCTCTTGCCTCAGCCTCCTGACTAGCTGGGACTACAGGCACCCGCCACAACGCCTGGCTATTTTTTTTGAGACAGAGCCTTAAGCTGTCACCCTGAATAGAGTGCTGTGGCCTCACAGCTCACAGCAACCTCCAATTCCTGGGCTCAAGTGAGGCTCCTGCCTCTGCCTCCCAAGTAGCTGGGACTACAGGCGCCCGCCACAACGCCCGGCCATCTTTTTTTTTTTTGGTTGCAGCCATCATTGTTGTTTGGCAGGCCCAGGCTGGATTCAAACCCACCAGCTCAGGTGTACGTGGCTGGCGCCTTATCCCGACACATGCTATTTTTTGTTGCAGTTTGGCTGGGCCTGGTTTGAACCCCCTACCCTTGGGATATGGGGCTGGTGCCCTACCCACTGAGCCACAGGCACCACCCACAAACTTTTTTTGATAAAGTCTTGCTCTGTTACCCCAGCTAGAGTACAGTGGTACCATCATAGTTCCCTGCATCTTCAAACTCTTAGGCTCAATTAATCCTCCTGCTTCAGCCTCCTGAGTAGCTAGAACTATAGGCTTATGCCACCATGCTTCAGTAGCCCCCAGCAACCTTAAACTCCAGGGTTCAAGAGATCCTTCTGCCTCAGCCTCCTGAGTAGCTGGGATTGCAGGTGCCTACCACAACATCAAGATAAGTTTTCTATTTTTTTTTTTTTGAGACAGAGTCTCATTTTGTCGCTCTCGGTAGAGTGCCGTGACTTTGCAACTCACAGCAACCTCAAACTCTTGGGCTCAAGCAATTCTCTTGCCTCAGCCTCCCAAGGCTGGGATTACAGGCGCCCGCCACAACACCTGGCTATTTTTTGTTGCAGTTGTCATTGTTGTTTTTAGCTGGCCAGGCTGGATTTGAATGCACCAGCCTTGGTGCATGTGGCTGGCACTGTAACCACTGTGCTACGGGCGCCGAGCCTAATTTTTCTATTTTTAGTAGAAATAGGTCTCACTCTTGCTCAGGCTTGTCTCAAATTCTTGAGCTCAAGCTATCCTCCTGCTTTGGCCTCCCAGAGTGCTAGGATTACAGCTGTGAGCCACTACACCCAGCCAGCAAACTTCTGTAAAGGAACAGATAGTAAATATTTCAGGCATTGCAGGCTCTATGGTCTTTGTGCAACTATTCAACTCTAATGTTGCAGTGCAAAGGAACACTACAATTTATGTTCTAATAAAACTTTACTTATGGGGGAAGCACCCGTAGCTCAATGGGTAGGGAGGGCACCAGCCACGTACACAGAGGCTGGTGGGTTCGAACCTGACCCAGGCCAGCTAAAACAACGTCAACTGCAACAAGAAAAAAAAATAGCCAGGCGTTGTGGTGGGTGGCTATAGTCCCAGCTACTTGGGAGGCTGAGGCAAGAGGATTGCTTGAACCTAAGAGTTTGAGGTTGCTGTGAGCTGTAATGCCATAGCACTCTACCCAGGGTGACAGCTTGAGACTTTGTCCCCTCCCCCCAAAAAATCTCAAAAAAACTTTATGGATACTAAAGTTTGAATTTCACCTCATTTTCATGTGTCATGAAATATTATTATTCTTTGATTTTTTTCTAAGCAATTTAAAAGTATAAAAATAGTTCTTTGTTCATAACTTATACAAAAACAAGTGGCAGTCTGCCTTGGCCTGTAGGCTATAGTTTGCCACTCCCTGACTGAAGTGTTTGCATCTCTTTCAGCCAAATTTACATGGTTCAAGTCTTTACTAATCATGGCTTTTCTGGCTAATCCAGGTGGGTTGTCCTGGCCTCCAAGCATGTCAACAACTTTAAGCTCCCCCAAAGCAGCCTTGCCTTTTTGGCTTTATTCTCTATTCTGAAGTAGCTTGATCAGAGTGCTGGAGAGCTGCTTTCCCTTCCCAACACAGAAGGAGTTCCATTTTCCCACGCCTGGTACATTCCCACCCGTTCTCCCTCCCAGGTTTGTGCATCCAGGCCTTGCCAAGGCACCCCAGCCCCTAATGGCCAGGGCAGGCTACTCACTAGCTTTTTGTTAAATTCTCAGTCCCCAATCCCTGTGTTGTCAGAATCCCAGAGTCTCCATGTCTTTCTGTAAAGGAAAGCTTCAAAGAGGTCAGCTAGAAGCAAATTCTTAGAGAAGAAGGTACCTGGCCTTAGTTTTTCTATTTTTAGTAGAAATGGAGTCTCACTCTTGTTCAGGCTGGTTTTTAACTCCTGAGCTCAAGCAATCCATGGGCTTTGGCCTCCCGGAGTGTCAGGATTATAGCCGTGAGCCACTGCACCCAGCTTGGATTTTCTTTCTTTCTTTTTTTTTTTTTGTAGAGACAGGGTCTTCCTTTATCACCCTTGGTATAGTGCCCTGGTGTCACACAGCTCACAGCAATCTCCAACTCCTTGGCTTAGGTGATTCTCTTGCCTCAGCCACCCGAGTAGCTGGGACTACAGGCGCCCGCCACAACGCCCGCTATTTTTCTGTTTTGCAAGGCCGGGTTTGAACCTGCCACTTTCGGTATATGGGGCCAGCGCCCTACTCGATGAGCCACAGGCACCGCCCGGATTTTCTTTCTTTGAGATGGAATATCTGTCACCCTGGCTAGAGTGCAGTGACATCATCATAGCTCACTGCAACCTCAAACTCCTGCCCCAGCCTCCCAAGTAGTAGGGACTACAGGTACACACCACAACACTTAGATAATTTTTTCTATTTTTGGTAGAAACTGGGTCTCACTCTTGCTCAAGCTGGTCTCAAATTCCTGACTGCCTTGGCCTCCCAGGGTGCTAGGATTTCAGTCTAGAAAGGGGATTTTAAGCTGGGCTTGAGGCAGGGAGAGTGACAGGGATTCAAAGAGACCGAAGTGTTGTTTTAGACAGAAGCAGAAGACAACAGGTTATGGACAGGTGGCTGGGTGGGGAGGGTTCATACTCACGGATACCATATGACTCGAGAGAAGGATGATTCTGAGGGATTGGTGAGGGAGGCCAGTGACACTGGTGGATAGGTTGGCCTGCTAGACCCAGAGAACCCTAATTCAGAGTAGCTTGATGTATCTTTATGTAAAAACGTGAAGAAATCAAGAGCCTCGACTTCCAGCTCTCTTTTCTAACTCAGTCCTGTATACTCTATCCCTTGTTTCATTCATTTGATGTTCAGTAATTCCCACAAGAGCCAGGAGTGTTTGGCCTGGGAAAACATCCAGGGGTGGGTGGAGGAAAGGAGGAGTCTTGTTCTCTGTAATTGTGGAGTAGGGGAGAGAAAACACACCCCGACTTGTGTGTACACACACACATAGGCAGGTGTAATCCAGTGAGCAGAGGGATTAAGTGTGTCGTAGGAATGAGTTGTTTATACAAGGGACAGGTGACGGGGTAGGGGACATCAGCAGAAGTTTCATGGAAGAGAAATGATCTGAGCTAGGACTCAAAGGGGAGAGAACATCTGGGCTTGTGGGGATTAGAGGAAGAGGTGTTCAGGGTGAAGAGGCTGTGAGCAAAGGGGGTGCAGTAAAACTCCTGAGCTCAAGCAATCCATGGGCCTTGGCCTCTGGATGCAGACAGGGGCAAGCAACTGTTTGGGGCTTACTCTCAGTGGGGTGTTATTGACAAGGTATGTTTGGAGCATCAATGCCACCTCCCATTCCTTTCCCCCAATGCCAGTAACCACTGCCCCATTCCACTTGCACTTTTCTTTTTTTTTTTTTTTTTTTGAGACAGAGCCTCAAGCTGTCGCCCTGGATAGATTGCTATGGCATCACAGCTCACAGCAACCTCCAATTCCTGGGCTCAAGCAAGTCTCCTGCCTCCACCTCCCAAGTAGCTGGGACTATAGGCGCCCGCCACAATGCCTGGCCATTTTTTGGTTGTAGCCGTCATTGTTTGGCTGGCCGGGCTGGATTCGAACCTGCCAGCTCAGGTGTACGTGGCTGGCGCCCTAGCCCGTTAAGTCACAGGCGCCGAGCCACCACTTGCACTTTTCAACACTGGTGAGAATCAGTAGGTTTGAGAGGTAAGCAGTAAAATATTAAGTTAGCCAGACCAGAGACAGCCTTGAACATCAGGACGAGACACTTGCCCTTTACTAAGTGAGCAAGGAGGGTCCACCAAAGTTCTTCAGTGGGGAGGTGATGAGGCCTGGTTTAGGAAATGGATATTTGAAGGATGAAGGATGAATGGAAAACCTAGGAAAGGCCGGGAAATCAGTCACAGCCTCATGTGACTTTCTCACCAGGTTATTTTCAATCAGGGAGGGCTCTTTTTCCCACGATTATTGGCAGATGACAAAAGACAAGGGAGGTCCTATCCTCACATGCCCCTGTTGATTGCTGGAATGTCCTATCAGAATAGCATTTGCTAAGTCAGGATTTGACTAATTTTTTTTTTTTTTTTT
>CAUYON010162743.1:0-13510 GCA_963573935.1 Arctocebus calabarensis | reverse complement strand
CGCCTGTAGTCCCAGCTACTAGGGAGGCTGAGGCAAGAGAATCGCTTAAGCCCAAGAGCTGGAGGTTGCTGTGAGCAGTGTGACGCCATGGCACTCTACCCAGGGCGATAAAGTGAGACTCTGTCTCTACAAAAAAAAAATTCACTTTTACTATTTTACTATTTTATCCTGTGTAGATCAGACTATAGGGAACTGATGGAAACTGCAAATTCATGGAAGACTCATTAAATAAACCAGAGCATACATGCCAGCTCATTCTTTTACAAATGGGAAAGACAAATTAGACATACAACTCCTTTTATTTTTTTTTCCCCAGGGAGAGCATGAAGAATGCAGTCCTCCACTAGCACAAAGTTTGCAGTCGAGTTTCCTACATTTGGGGAAATTGCAGAGGCTCACACATTAAGAGAGCAGTAGATAAGCCTTGCCCTGGGAAAACAACCTTCCTGATCGTGGTCATGATCATGGCATCTCACCTGTCAGGTAAATGTGCAAATACAACTTTTTCATCAAAACTTTGCTTGATAAATTAAAACCACAATGAAATACCACTAAATGCATAATAAGATAGCTAAAGATTAAAAAACTGACAATGCCAAGTTTTGACAAGGATATGAAGCAACTAAAACTCTCGTACATAGAAAGAGTGCAAAAATGGTATGGTTTCTTTTGAAAACAATATGATGGTACCTCATAAAGATAAACATACTTTACCTTATGACCCAGGGGTTCTACACCTAGATATTTACTTCAGAGAAATGAACACATACGTCCATGCAAAAATGTGTATGTAAATATTTGTAGTAATATTCTAATAGCAAAAACATAAAGCATTCTAAATCTCCATCAAAGGGGCAATGGATAAACAAATTGTGATTATATTCATACCTGTAGAGTATTGCTCAGCAATACACACAGCAACATGGATGAATTTCAAACACAGCCAAAGAAAATAAAAGTCAAATACAAAAGACTACGTTTTATATGATTCCATTTATACAAAATTCTGAAAATGGCAAAGTTAACAGTGGCAGATCTAGGTTGCCTGGGGCCAAGGGTAAGGGGCCCTTTGCCCTTGAGGAAACACTAGGGTGAGGGCACTGTCCTACACTTCCATAGTAGTTCGTTTTTTTCTCTCTCTCTTTCTTTTTTCTTTCTTTTTGAGACAGATGCTCAGTCGCTCTGGAATTTAGTGTCATGGTGTCATAGCTCACAGCAACCTCAAACTCTTGGGCTCCTCCTGCATCAGCCTCCAAAGTAGCTGTGACTACAGGTACATGCCACAATGCCCGGCTGGTTTTTCTATTTGTAGAGATGGGGTGTCTCTCTTTCTCAGACTGGTCTCAAACTCCTGAGTCCAGGCAATCCACCAGTCTGTGACTCCCAGAGTGCTGGGATTACAGGAGTGAGCCACCATGCCTGGCCCAGAGTAGTGTTTCTTATACAAGGGTTTGCAGTCAGCAAAATTCATCAAACTCTATGCATAAAAGTTAGAATTTTAATATATGCCATTTAATCTAAATGAACAAAACAGTTATATTTATTTAGGATGAAATTAGTTTTTATTATCTGGTAAATGATATCATTCCATTAATTCCCTTTCTCAGTATATTCATTTGTATGATAGGAATTAAACTTTGAAGGAAACTAGAAAACCTACATCCATTGGTGCAACATCTTTTTCCTTTAATTATTTTTCCCAAACAATGGGAGTTCTAGAATTTCTATGTCAATTTAGTTTTATGACATTAGTAAAAAAATGGCGGCAAAGAGATTTATGTTAAAACTGCATTTGCATATTATGCACACTTATGTTTTAAGTTGTAAGTGTAGTTGAGGGGAATATTAGAAATTATAGGGGGCCTAAGCTGCTTTATTTAAAGCCTCCCAAACAGGCACTTTTTAAAAAATTTCAGATTAATATGAGGGTACAAATGTTTCTATTTGCATTGTTTTCATTTCTAAGGTAAAGTTCAAGGTGTAGTTGAGCCCTTTACCCTGGGGTGTGCAGAATACCTTCACCTAACTGGCACTTTTTTTTCCCCAAATACTGTATTGATCTCGACCATGTTCTAATCGGTTCTAAAAATTTGCCTTACGTACTAATATTATCAGCAAGATGTTTTACAGTGTGGCCTTGAGGGTGTTCTTTGTTTTCTGTTTTACTACGTTCAGTTTGAGAGAGAGAGAGAGATGATGTAATTCTCGTCTTTATTTCCAAATTCTTGCAGTCCATAATGTTCAGAGTCTTAACTTCTTTACAATTGCCACATTTGTGTTCAGTTATTTAAAATTTCTTGACAGTTCAGTTTTTAGCTTGTCCTTTCCGTGGATTATTGATTGTATCAAAAGTTGAAAACTTATTTCAACTTTTACCTAATACCACAAAGTATGTTTTAGAGTCAGACAAATGTGGGTTTGAAGACATTAATTTATATTTCAGCATATCTGTATAGTTGGGACATTTATACCTATCTAATGAGACAAAGATTAAATACATATAAATGCGCTGATCACGACATCTGTTACATTCCAACCCTGAAGCAAACATTGAACAATTACAAAACAAAGAATTGTAGTTAATAAGTCAAAAGGACATAAAGGAGAGATTATATGGAATCACATAAAAGTATTCAAAAAGGAGATTTATATGGAATCATGTAAAATACTAAGTCAAAAGAAATCAGAAAATAAGAGGAAGAAAAAGCATAAGACAGAAAACAAATATCAAGATGGTAGATTTAACCTCTACAATATCAATAATCACCTTAAATGTAAACATTTAAAGACCTAAAATGCAGATTGAAAGATTGGACAAGAGGGCCAGACCCCACTTTACCCTTTGTATAAGAAAATTACTTTAAATATGAAGACACAGACAAATTAAAAGGATAGAAAAATACACGCAGACACTATTCAAAAGAAAAATAGAGTAGCTAAATACATATCAGACAATGCAGATTTCAGAACCAGGAATAAAATTAGTATTTTTCTTCCTCAGAACTTTAGTACCCAGGTCCCTTCCTGTGAGGCAACACATTACCCATTTTTCTGTATCTTTTCGGAATGAGTTTATGAATATATAAGCATATATCACTTTTATTTTTCACCAAGGGGAGTATGCTACATTCACTATTCTGTACTTTGTTTTTCCAAATATATCTAGAACATTATTCTGTAGTGTCATTCCATACAGAGTTATCTCAGTCTTTTTAACTACTATGTAGTAAAGAATAAAGTTTTATTTAAAGGTCTTTGTCAAAGATACTAGGGTCTTTAAATTCTAACTAGCATGGCTGGGCAAAGTCTTTCCAAAATATGTTTTGAATATAACTTAAGAACATTGGACACCTGTATATCTAATACATTCAAAACTAGGGTCAATTATCTCAGCCTTGTATTTGTTTTTTTTGTTGTTGTTGTTTTTCTTTGAGACAGAGTCTTACTATGTTGCCCTTGGGAGAGTGCTGTAGTGTCACAGCTCACAGCAGCCTCAAACTCTTGGGCTTAAGCAATTCTCTTGCCCCAGACTCCCAAGTAGCTGAGACTACAGGTGCCTGCCACAATGCCCGGCTATTTTTTGTTGCGGTTGTCATTGTTGTTTAGCAGGCCCAGGCTGGGCTTGAACCTGCTAGCCTCAGTGTATGTGGCTGACACCCTACTCACTAAGCTATGGGCGCCTAGCCTCAGCCTAGTTTTTCAAGAACATCACCCTCTACCAGTCTGATCTTTAAGGTAATTCTAAACTTCCCCTTGTTCCTTATCTTTTCTAAGTAGACAAAGGCTTGTACATGCTACTAAGGAGTCACAATAAGTTGGGAATGGATGATGAAAATCTCTTTGAATTTCATTTTCAGTTATTCAGTGTATTGGAAATATGACTGTCTTAATCTAACTCCAGTCTCCATTGCCAGATGTTATGTTTTTCCTAGAATATTGTATCATAGAACTATAGTTTTTTTAAATGTTAAGTTGATATTTATAATATTCCTACCCTAAACATTTCTTTCCAGAATATTTTTTTTTTTTTGAGGTAAGATTTTTCTCTGTTGCCTGAGCAGTGCCATTATCACGGCTCACTAGAACCTCAGACACCTGGGCTGAGGTGATTCTCCTGCCTCAGCCTCCTGAGTAGCTGGAACTACAATTGCATGCCACGGCATCTGTCAATTTTTTAAATTTTCTGTATCCAGGAGGTCTCACTATATTGCCAAGGCTGGTCTTAAATTCCTGGGCTCAAGCTTTCCTCCTGCCTTGGCTTCCCTAATGCTGGGATTATAGGTGTGAGCCATGAGGTCTAACCTAGAATCTTTCTTTATAATTATGTTCACTATTCTTCTGATTTAAGAAGGTGTTTTGGATCTGGTAGGATATTCGGTGTGGTATAATCATAAGTTAGGTTTGCAGATCATCTTTCTTTTGACAAGCTCTAAATGTTTCTGTAAGTTTTAATTAATATATCCTAATAATATACCCGTGAAGAAAATATTTTCTTTTCAATATACCAATGAAGGAACAGAAACACAGATATATCAGGTAATTAGCGCTTGGCTACACAGTGTGTTAGTGGCAGAACTGGGACTAGAACCCAGGTTTTCTGACTTTCAAACTAGATCATAAATTTCAGGACTATAAAACTGTCTCCTCTGCAGTTTATAAAGAAAAATGGCATATACTTTCACACATTCTGAATTTCTAGAGCTGTAATAATAATCCATTAAAAAAGAGAAATGCCTTCCTTTGAGAATCTCATTGGAAAAGCACATTTTGCAAGAAAAGTAGAGGATACATGCATACATATTCAACCACTGAATCTCTTCATCAAGAACTTCTCTTTAAAATCAACTTAAAATGTGATGACATCAGGCCCAATGCTACACCTATTTTTATTCCTCAAATATTGTCCAAACATATAAATGTTCTGGACTCTAAATCAATCACTTGAAACTGGTCGACTACAGCTTTGAAAATATTGGAAGCACCATGAACATCATGCCCATCTGTCATTTCTTTTCATCATAGAGCATATATAGCCTGCAATCATTCATAGCAATATTCTGTAGCTCTGGTAAAAGCTCAGGAATAGCCTTCTCTGTTTATTCTCTACTCAGCCTTCACTATTCAGCTGCTATTTCTGAGTAATTAGATGAATTCAAAAGTCCAACAAACTAAATTCCAAGTGGCAACTCAATGGCAATAGGAATAGTTGAATACATTATTTTATTTAAATGGAAAACCCATTTTTCTCTAAAGTAGAGCAATTTGCAAGAAGAACTGGCAAAACTAGCCCATAAAAAGAGAATTTAAACTTGGAAATTTTCTTATTACAATTATAATAATATGTTAAAATTTGGTTAAACATTTTAATTACAGTCACTTTCTCTTTGAGATTTCATTTCATCAATAAGATTTTTATACATTAGCTAGCTTTATTCCTTTGGTGGAACCAGATAGATTAAATTTTATTGTTTTTAGCAATGAGTATTTTGGATTGTTTGTGTACATAATTCTATTTTTTTCTTTATTCCTTGTCTGTATAGCTAAGCATAAATACAGAATAAATAGTACTTGAGGATATTCAGGTGAGATGAAGGAGACTGTATTAGTATCCTTCATATAAAATAGAAAGCATGATAGGAATGAATTAGGTAGTTTATTATTATTATTATTGTTGTTGGGGATTCATAGAGAGTACAAAGAACAAGGTTATGCTGATTGCATTTGTTAGGTAAAGTCCCTCCTATGTGTCCTGTTCCCAAGAGGTGTGTCACACCCTGTGATCTCCACCCCACTCTCTGCTCTTCCTTTCCCCACCCTCCCCCATGTACTAGATTATTAATTGTCCCCCAATCAGAATTGAGTACATAGGATTATTGCTTCTCCATTCTTGCAATGCTTTTACTAAGGAGAATGTTCCAAATTAATCCAGGTTAATACAAAAGATGTAAAGTCTCCATCTTTTTAATGGATGAATAGTATTCCATGGTATACATGTACCACAGCTTGTTAATCCATTCCTGGGTTGATGGACATTTAGGCTGTTTCCCCATTTTGGCAATTGTAAATTTAACTGTGATAAATAGTCTAGTGGAAATATCCTTATGATAAAAGGATTTTTTTCTTCTGGATAGATGCCCAGTCATGGGATTGCAGGATCAAATGGGAGGTCTAGTTTGAGTTCTTTGAGGATTCTCCATACTTCCTTCCAAAAAGTTTGTATCTGCAGTTCCACCAGCAGTGTAAAAGTGTTCCTTTCTTTCCACAACCATGCCAGCATCTGCAGTTTAGAGATTTTGTGATGTGCGACATTCTCACTGGGGTTAGGTAATATCTCATTTTATTACAATTGGTGGTAATAAATTGAGATATTGGTGGTTGCAAATTGATGGTTTTGATTTGCATTTCTCTGATAATTAGGGACAATGAGCAATTTTTTCATATGCTTGTTAGTCATTTGTCTATCTTTTTTTGCACTATGTTGCCCTTGGTAGAGTGCTGTACCACCACAGCTCACAGCCATCTCAAACTCTTGGGCTTAAGTGATTCTCTTGTGTCAGCCTCCCAAGTAGCTGGGACTATAGCTACCCACCATAGCACTTGGTTATTTTTTAGAGATGAGGTCTCGCCCTGGGTGAGGTTGGTCTCGAATGCATGAGCTCAGGCAATCCACCTGCCTCAGTCTCTCATCTGTCTTCTTTAGAAAAAGTTCTATTCATTTCTGTTGCCCAGTGATATAAGGGGTTGTTGGCTCTTTTTATGTTGATTAATTTGAGTTTCCTAAAGATCCTAGTTATCAAGCTTTTATCCAATTAATGATATGAAAATATCCTTTCCCATTGCGTAGGTTGTCTATTTGCCTTGGTTGTTGTCTCCTTAGCTGTACAGAAGTTATTCAATTTAATTAAGTCCCATCAAAAAAAGGTAGGATTTTTAAGCAAACAAAATTTAATACATGAGAGTCCATGGAATCAAAATAATGGGAGAGCTTAGATAATAAAAAATAGACTATGATCCTTAAAGTTATACATCTCATAGTTGATATAATAATTACAGAAATATTGATATTTTTTCACTTTTCTTGTGCACATATACACACATAATTTTAATATAATTGTTATATACAGTGGTCGTAATTTTGTATTTTGACTTGGGAAAAATTAGCACATTTTACAGATATGAAATTCTTTGGAAAAATTTATTTTAATTTCAAAATATTGATAATAATAATTAGGAAGAATCATTCTCATAAAATATCTTCAATTTTTTAAAAAATAATAGGTAGTTAGAAAAATTAATAAGAAGTGAATAAATACACTTACTTAATTTGTTTGTGGGATTTTTTTCTTTATCACTGATTCATCTCTCTTAGGCAAAAAGAAATGTATGTGTTCTTAATGCTTCTCTCTTTAGAAATGCATATGTTTTGTTATCAATCAATTGAAATATTCTCATGTTATTAGTGCAAAATACTAATGTGTGAGTGGATGAGAACATTTTGCTTATTTCCGTTACACTTAATTAAATATCTCAAATTGATTTTTTTTTTTTTGACAGAGCCTCAAGCTGTCACCCTAGATGGAGTGCTGTGGCATCACAGCTCACAGCAACCTCCAATTCCTAGGCTCAAGCGAGTCTCCTGCCTCTGCCTCCCAAGTAGCTGGGACTACGGACGCCCACCACAACGCCCGGCCATTTTTTGGTTGCAGCCATCATTGTTGATTGGCGGGCCTGGGCTGGATTTGAACCCGCCAGCTCAGGTATAAGTGGCTGGTGCCTTAGCCTATTGAGCCACAGGCGCCGAGCCCCTAAATTGATTCTGTATCTCAAGGAGGATTTTTATTTCTTAAGACTTATCAAGATTTTTGATCAAGATTATTTTATTTCCATACATTGGCAGATGTAGTAGTTTATCACAGGTCACCAAATTTTCTATTTTTCTTCCCTGTGGAGTCCCCTATTTTGAGATCATCCCTCTCCCTATAGGTCTGAAGAATGGTCATGTGATTTTCTTTGGCCAATGAAATGAGCAGAGGCAACAAAAGTCATTCTGTGGGAATCTTTATGGGCCAATACATGGTTCACTGGTTCTCTTTTCCTTCTGCCATGAACCCAGCAATAATGCAGCCATTGCTCCACCAGCTTAGTTACTGAATTAGAGACTCCAGCTATCCTGGGATACGCATCTAACATGACAGAAAAGTAAACTTTCATTGTTTCAAACCACTGACGTTTTAGTGATGGCTGACTTAGGGAGATGATAATCTTGCCAATTTGTACGGGCAACAATCTGGGATGCATGTGTAGAAACAGCTTCCAAAGATGTTAGATAAAGGAGAATTGACTAAAATTTGAATTAAGCAAATTTTACCTTATTCTAGCAGACATAAAACTAGCAAAATTAATTTCTTAAAGTTACTGTCAAGATTCTCAAATAGTTTTAGTTTACAGATTTCTTTGACACAAAGACTTGGAGGTCTCTATTTGTCCAAACATAAATAAACATTTACTTGCCTCTACTTTTGGCTATGTGATCTTTAACATGTCACATAACCAAACTCTGGATATTGTGGGCTGGGTAATATACCTGTCTGTCTGATCTGATTGTATTTTTACATTTTCTGGTCATAATAGAAGCTCCATCATTGACCACTGCCCTACATTGACCACCTCCTGGGCTGACCTAATTTTCATTGACCAGACATGTACCACATGTATGTATCAGTGTGGTAGGCCTAGTTCCTTATGTTGACCACCTCTGCATATTGATGAGTTTGTTACAGTCCTTTGGGTGCTCAACTTATAGAGGTTCTACTATGTGTATATTTATTATCTGTAATGCCCTACTACATTGTCAGTTTCATGAAAGCAAAGAATATCTTATTCTTTTGTACTAATGAAGCCGGTGGCAGGAAACTAAGATTTGAAAGAAACTGAATGAAGGGGACTTTTTGCAGAGTTGTGGGCAAGATTATGGAATTATCAGGGATGTTGAAATATCCAGGAACTCTTAACACCAGGGAAACAATAGCATCCATAGGTCTTGCTCTCCAGTACCAAGGGGAGAAAATGGGTCATTGAACTTTTTTGGAGGCCATGGTAATGGGAGATGGGGGTCATTCAATAGAAGCTGTATTAATAGAGGGATCTGGCCACTACCAAAATAGTGCACTAAGAAAGGGAAATCACAGGGGAAGAAAAACCCTCGTTTCATTTCCATTTGCCCTTCTATCTCCTGCCAGTGCTTCCCACTGGATGAATACCATAGAAAGTCAGAGGGTAAGGAACTATTGATGCAGTTCACAGAGATCAGCCACTTGGAGCAGAAAGCAAGGCCCAGGATGAAGGGTGGGTCTTGGCAAGGCAGACAAAATAAGCTACAAACCTCTTTATTGCTATGCTTCCATTTCCTATTTGTCTGCCTTGTGCATAGGAAGTGCTCAAAGGTATTTTTTGGGTGACAGAATGAATGGCATAGACATTAAAAGTAAAGTATTAACTAATCTAGAAGATTTGGCTGTTTTTCTTGGGGTTTTTTTTTCCTGTTTTTTTAAGGAAATTATTTTACTTCACATTTGTCTTGTCACTGAATATTGTTGTGAGAGCCTTTTAGCTATTTATATTAATATTTAAGAAACCACATTTTGAACTCTTGCGAAGAAAACATCAAGAAGTAAAGTAATTGGGGAAACAATTGTGAGAGAGATCATCGTATTGGTATTAAAAAAAATGAGTTGACTGATTTGAACAAGTTAGTCGGATAGATAATTAAGTCAAGAAAGTGAGTCATACATGGAATTATGGCCTGCAATTACAACATAGTGACTCAAACTATCACTGGTTTTGTTATTGGGTAGGGTGTCAGATGATGTATGATTTTAGGAGATGACATGGCTGTGGCATTTGCTCAAAATGGCAACGATGATGATTACAAAGACTGTGAGGTGGGCTGACCCTGTCTATGTTTTAAAGTTTATAACAGGGCAAGAAAAGCATGGTATTTGAGTTTATATGGAAATTTTAAGCAGGAATTATTAACTTAGGATCCATGATTAGAATATACATTTCTTATGTTAAGGTAGGGGCATTTCTGGGAAGTAAAACACTAAAATTTGGGATGGAGATACTGGGCAGGCATAGGTGAAACTAACAAATTAGACCCCCAATTTCCCTTAAACTTGCCTTGGAAATGGAAGCAGCTTTCTTCCACTGTCAGGAGAAAGCAGTCTTTGCTTGGATAAACATTTTTTAATAACTTCACCTGGAGCAGTTGTCTCTCAAGGGGCTGTCAGTCATCTGCCAGGCAACTTCCCACAACCCACAGCCACTTTTCAAAGCCACCTCTTACTGCCTCCAGAACCATAATGAGAATTAAATCCCAGAATAACCCTGAGGGGAAATTTGGAGTTCTGATCTAGGAGGCAGTCACTTTGCCAGTTTATTTAGATGAGAATCTGGCAGGCATGAATTAGATGGAATTCTAAAGAAATGAGAAGGGACTGTAAGATTAAATTAGACTAGTGGTCCTTAAAGTCAGTATCAGCATTACCCGAGGACTTATTAAAAACGAAAATTCTCAAGCTTTATCCCAGACTAATGAATAAGAAATTTGGGAGGATTGAGCCCAGCAATCTGTTCTAACAACTCCTGGTGATTCTGATGCATGTTCAAGTTTGAGAACCATGGGAATGTGTAAAATGTTTATATGTGGCTTCTACTAAGATTTGATTTAGTATTTTAGCTAGTGTAGTTGGGAATGACCTAACAGCTGGGTCAGTAGAAGCTTGGACTCAATATTTGTCCATGGTCACTGAGATTGAGATTATAGAACGTCCCTGAAATAACATAGACAAGGAGATGGCTTAGAGAAATGGATATAGATAAAAAATGTGCAATTTGCTCCACTATCTTCTCCTTTTAATCCAGATGGTCTAGAGGACACCCTCTTCATCAAAACATAATAAAATGCCCTGATGAGGGAAACAGCAGCATCCTTGAGAACCTCTGTGATGGCTGTTGGTAATAGCTGATGATGGACATAGGAGATAGGATCATGAAAATGAACTCCCTGATTTGAATGAAAAAGCTGGGATCCCAAAGTATTAGAGGCAAAGTATCAGAGAAAATCTGGGCCCAATTATCCTAATTAAGACGCAGGGTATAGAGTAGTAATTGGAGTGTTTTGACCATAATGAACGTATGCCAGAGGTTAATTGATCATAGGGTCCTTAGGAGTTAAATAAATGGGCAACCTAATAAAGTATCTCTTCACTCATATAAAATAAAAATGACTTACTTCTGGTGGGCAGAAACCAACCTAAATTGCCACATTGAGAATTCTTAGCCTCAGTTCTCAGACTTAAGCCAATTCATAGATCTGAAGCCTCTTAATTAAGGAGTAGGCCAGGTCCCTTCAAAGAAGAATATGTGCCCTTCATTGCATTTCTAGATGAACTTATGATAACTTACCACGATGATTTTTACTAGTGAAAGGAAATCCCCAGTCCTGACTCTGAAATGATGGTGATCCTTAGGACACAAAACACCATCAAGATCCAATGGTCAGAGTATGGACTTACAGAGGTCAGGTGATAAACAAGGTTTTGACTTTGGTATACCTAACAGTGACTCAAATAATCCCATAGACCCACTCTATGGGGTTTTCAGAGTTTCTGAAATAAATATTTTTATCAATTAAGACGTCAGCTTAGAAACAACAGCTGTCTAGTTTAGGTTGCTATCCTATAAAGTGTATTTATGTGCCTTAGACCAGCAGTTGATATATATTGCCATCTGCCTTACAGCCAGAATGTAGAGGTTCCAGGAACCAAAGAGTGGTGGTGGGAGATATCTTTCTCACTATTATACCTCATGTTTTACTTAAGGGTTTCAGAAGGCTTAGAAGTCATAATTCTTAAGGGAGGGCAGTTTCTACTAGGAAACAGTCATTGTTCTATTGAATTAGAAGCTGAGACCATCCTTCAGTAGTTTGAGTTCTTCATGCTCCAAAACCAATAGGAAGATAAGGGAGTTACTCTACTGGCCAACGTAGGCAAATCCAATTATGAGGGGGGAAATTGAGTTACTGTTATACAGTAGGGGCTAGGGGAAATATGTCAAATAGGTGAATATGTGAATAGGTGAAATGCTATGGTTTCACTGAGGAACCTCTTACTCTTTCCTAAAAATGGTCAATGAGGAACTATGGAAACTCAATAAAGATAGCACCACTAAGAATTTTAAATTGTGAAAATAAAGTTTTGGATCACCTTATCTAGTAAGGAACCCCAACCCACAAAACAGGAAAAAGGAAGTAATGAATAAAGTTTAGGTCTCAAGAGCAGTTACAGAATCAGATATTATAGTAACATATCTTTTAATTTGTTTTCTTATTCCCACTTTCTCTGCTACTGATATAAAAAGTTCTGCTAGGAGGTCAATATTATAATTTAAGTATCAAGAAGGAGCATGAATGAACTGAAATTACTCCAGGACTATAGAGTAGCTAATAAGATTGAGTGCCACATCTTGTGTGAGGCAAGAATTTCTTCAGCTGTTTGAAGGGTAAAAATGAATGCTATGAAGCAAAATAGTGAACTGGGATATTTACTCTCTGTTCATTTCTTACATTAGTTATCTCTTGCTGCATAACAAATTACCCCTAAATGTAGTAGCTTAAAACAATCCTTTGTTTCTGTGGTCAGAAATCCAAATGTGGCTTAGTGAGGTCCTCTGGCTCAGGTTCTCTCATAGGGCAGAAGCCTCATCCACAGACTTGACTGTGGATGAGGATACACCTACAAGCTCACTCATGTAGACGTCAATAGGGGTCATTCCTCACTCAGTATTGGGCTGAGGGCCTCATTTCCTGGCCAGTCTGGAGACTTCTTTTGTGTTCTTGCTATGTGGGACTGTCCAGAGGGCAGCTCATAGTATACCAGCTCCCTAAGGGTGAGCAAGAGAGTGTCCAAGATGAAAGCCCAAGAGAGAAGCAAGGATAAAACCTTATCTTGAAGTATGTCCCTTTTATATCCAGTTTACCCTCGAGGGGAGAATATTACACAAGGGGTGAATATCAGGAGGCAGGGATCACTGGGACTGCCCTAGGGACTAACTTTCATACCCCAAATTCCTTTTCTGCCCTGCTGTGGATCCCATCTGGAATGTATCACTTGGGCCCCTGCCTTCTGGCTTTCTGTTGTGTTTTGCTGGTGGGAGCTCTAGGCAGGAGAATGGGAAGGTAAAAAGAAGTGGGAATATTTATTTTGGTGCTTTCTTTTTTTTTTTTTTTAATAATTTTATTGAATCATAATTATGTACATTGGTGCAATCACAGAGCACGATTCATACACATTCAGAAATATTTTGATCATACTGTTCCAGATATCCTTCATGGCATTTCCTTGATCACTATATAAAGACATTAATACTCTACCTTTAATAAGTTTCGCCAGTACCCTGCTAAGATGCACCGTAGGTGTGTTCCCACTAATTGCCCTCCCTCTACCCATCC
>CAUYON010162729.1:0-15163 GCA_963573935.1 Arctocebus calabarensis | reverse complement strand
AGACAGAGTCTCACTTTATTGCCCTGGGTAGAGTGCCGTGGCGTCACACTGCTCACAGCAACCTCCAGCTCTTGGGCTTAAGCGATTCTCTTGCCTCAGCATCCCTAGTAGCTGGGACTACAGGCGCCCGCCACAGCGCCCGGCTGTTTTTTTGTTTTGCAGTTCGGCCGAGGCCGGGCCTGAACCCGCCACCTTCGGTATATGGGGCCGGCGCCCTACTCGCTGAGCCACAGGAGCCGCCCCCAATTTTTTTTTTCTTTCCTGCTACATTTTTCTTTATTTTAATTTTCTCTGGTGATTTAGAAAGTATGTAACCAATTTCTAAGTCTGTTAGTGCTTACATTTCAGTTTTTTAAAAAAACACACTTACATCTATTACTTCTCTATAGTAACAAATGAAATAGTACTCTCTGATTTTTGCCCTATGTAAAATTACTCAGTTTAGTATTTATCCCCTTCCGTCTTTTCCTCCTGTTTTTAAGCCCTTGAGAATGATAAGGTGCCAGTGGGTTTTATCACTACCTCCTCTGCATACCTTCACCCAAACCCATGAGCTTTGGAAGGTGCAAATGGCCTCTCTTTGCTTTTTGTAGTCTGGGCACCCCCTGCAGTATCTGAGACTCCTTACTGTTTCTGGACCTTAGATCCTCAAATCCTTCTATTCTGTACACTTCTGTGATCACTTGTCAATGTGTGGGTTGAGTATCTGTCTTTTCATCTGTGAGTCACTGGAAGGCAGAAACACTGAGTCCACCTCAGCCTCTACGCAGGGCAAATGCTAGAAATGTGTCAGTGGTTAATTATCTAAAACAATACCTGAGCAAGTCCATGAGAGATCCAGGAGCCTTTTGAATACAGGAGGGACTGGGTTCTTCTTCTTTTTTTTTTTTTTTTTAACATTTTTGTAGAGTATTATTATTATTATTATTAATTATTTTTTATTAAATCCTAGCTGTGTACATTAATGCAACCATGGAGTACAATGTGCTGGTTTTATACACATTCTGAAATATTTTCATCAAACTGGTTAACATAGCCTTCACAGCACCCTCTTAGTTATTGTGTTAAGACATTTATATTCTATATTTAGTAAATTTCACATGTACCCTTGTAAGATGCACTGTAGGTGTGGTCCCACCAATTGCCCTCCCTCCACTCATCCTCCCCCTCCATAGGGAATGGATTCTTGAGGGGGAGGAGTGCATGGGTGAGTGGACGAATCAATGTGCCTTTGCAAGAATGTATGAAAGAAGGAGTGGAGGAGACCCTGGGATCTGGGTATATGCAGAGGGCCACCAACCACCCCCAGCCATTTGAGATTAGAAGCTGTTCAGGCCCATGCTTGGTATCTTGGAGGCTGGTGAGCTTGCTCATCTCTCTAGATATCCAAGGGCTAGTGGGGACCCATGTCACTTTATTCAGGAACACGAGGGTTCCTTCTGGGTCTATTTCTGCCATTTGTCATTGCCTGTGCTTCCTTCCTTGCCACTCTGTTGCCTACTTGCCCTGTGCTGGGCACCGGGAATGCAAAGCTGAGGTCGTGTGGCCCCGTCCTGCCCCAGAGTTCTCAAAACATGGGGAAACCCATGTGATCTCCTCTCCCTTGACATTGCAAAGAGTAAAAAAGCTGTCAAAATGAACTTGCTGATCCCACTCTGAGCCTGCCCTAATTACCAGTGGAGGCAGCACCTGCCACAAGCCCTGAGCTTGGGTCCCCGCCTGCCAACTCTGTAGGAATCATCCTCCATCTTTCTCAGCTTCTCATTCTCCTTCTCCTCTGGAGCCTTCCCCTGGCTCTTACCTTCTCTTCCTCCCAGGCTGTAACAGACCTGCTTCTGCACCCCTCAGACCTCTAGTCCCTTCGTGCTAACACCTTGTAGGACTCTGCTTTGGCTTCCCTCTCTCCAGGTACCACTCTTGGTGGCTTCTCCATGTCTCCCCTTGACTTGGCTTCCAACACTCCCAATCCACACAAAGAGCTTTTGTTAAGATCCCCAGCATCATCCACCCAATTGCCATCTCAGCACATGCCCTTGGGTTTCTCAGGGGCACGTCAAACTCAGCACAACTACAGCTGAACTCTGTCCCACACTCACTGTATACTTTGCACGGCGGCAGGGCAGGCAATGCGAGGTCTTTCTTTTTCTTCACTGGGTCTCACCTGCCCTGGGATACTAGTCTTTGTGCTCTTCTTCATAACTTTTCTCAAATGTGTCTCTTTGCCCCATTTCCATGACTCCCGCCTAACCCATGGCACCTTACTCACTTTGTGGGCCCTATTTTCTGCCCTCTACACTTGCTCCTGCCTCAGCAGTGTTTCTTTTTCATATCTGCAAACAAAATCTTATAAAAATGTGTCACTCCACTATGTTATTTTTCAACTAATAGTGGCCTCAGGATAAAGTTCCAAAATCTTTTGCCTTTGTTGTGAGGCCCTGAACCATCTGGCCCTGGATCAGCTCTTCATTTCTGGCACTTTTCTGGCTCTTCACGCTCTGCTCATTTGGATACCACGCTATGCCAGGTTCATACTCAGCCAGGTTCTCTGCCATTACCCAGCATGCTCCATCCACTCTTATTCACTCTTTTCCAAGCTTAGTCCCCTCATCCTTCATCTTCCACTCTTAGGTTCCAAGAGGTGTACCCTATTTGGTGAGAGCCTCCTGCTAAATGCTGTTTTCTTCTTCACAACACTTTGGCTTCCTTTAATTTTGAAACCAATTCTCTGCAATAATTATTTTAGTGTAGGATCCCCCAGGTAAGCTAGAAGCCACAGGATGGCAAAGACTGTGTCTTATTTCCAGTTCTTGCTCCAGGAAGATGTTTAATAAACACGAATTTATTTCCAAGACTGACCACATAGGAAATATGACTGGGCTGAGAGTGGCACAGCAGGCAACGTGGTCAGTGGATCAAGGGCTGGAGCTGGCTGATTCAGTGTGGGGGTGTGGGCAGGGCTCCAAGGCTAGGCTTGAGGGAGCTCTAGGCTGGGTGGGGGAAGCAGTGGGAGCAAACGTGTGTGAACACTGAGATGTGGGGGATAGTCTGTCAGCCTGGGTTGTCTGATGCACGCAGAGAGCAGGGAGGATGATGGAAGTGAGGGAAGAAATCTTGAATATCATTCTAAGGAGGTAGGTCTTCAATAACTGGATTGTGAGCTGGGAGTGACCCAATCTATACTGCGCTTCAGGACTTTGGAGGACTAGGGCTGCCTGGGAGCTGCCTTTGCTCTTTCCTTGGAAACTAACCAAATCTTAAGGCCTCATAACCCCTTTATGCTGAGGGGGTGATATTTTGAAAATTGGGTTACAAGGAATGAAAAGACTCAAGGAAGGCCTCCTGGAGAAGGTGGAGATGTCTATAAGGAGCTTGAGGAACCCACTGCCCTACTCAGGCTGTGATTTGAGTCTACAAGAGTAGTATATAGTACCTGGTGAGGACCATCATAGCCTGTGTGGGCTAGGGCAGGTCATTACCTAGAGTTCGAGGGATGTCCTTTCTTGTGACAAGATCTGCCCTTAAGAGTGTGATGGTCTGCTGTGAAGAACAAACCACTACCCTTCACTTTAATTAAGAGATAGTTGACCACACAACGGACAAAGCATGGTCAATAGGGCATGGTTTGCCTTTCTCAATCTTTCCCAATGGGTGTGGCCTTCCTAGGGGGAGATGCTACTTCAGGGGAGAGGCTCCTCTTCCCCATCAGTACCACTCCCCAAATTTGAGGAGGGGGTTGTTTATGTTCACTATGTGCCTGCTTCCTTATGCCAAATCTGGCCTCAGAAAACTTTCTGGAAGTAACACCAACATCAGGGACAAGGCCCTGATTCTGGGGTCAACACCATTCCATGGTTCCTGAAGAGATGGTAGACTATGGAACGTAGGCGTTATGATTTCTGACCTATGTAACATGGTCCACTAACTCTCAGTATCCAATCCATCCTCGGAGGGCTTCCTGGAGGTGTTGCCAACTTCAGGGAAGAGAACACTGGTTTTAGCTTCAGCATTGCTCCATGATAATTTCTGTTGCCTATGGTTGATGTCATGCAACAAGGCCTGTCTCTTCTGATCATTAAATGTACCCTCTGGGGAGTTTTCTGGAAGTGATGCAATTTGGGAGCACAGACACGAGTTCCAGCCTTAGCCATGGTACTTGAAGAGATGGTTTGCTGTGTGGCGTATGCGTGAGGAGAGATTTGTTTGACATGCTCCACCACTTCCCAATAGTCCAGCCAGCTCTGGAGGGCTTCATGGAGCCAGTACTAACTTCAGGGGGACCCACCAGTCCAACCTCCCTCATGCTGTGAGCATCCTGCAGTTTTCTGTTTATACTAAGGCCTACCTCTTTTCAATATTAAATACAGTTTCAGAGAGTTTTCTGGAGGAAGTGCCAAGTGTGGGGATGAGATTGTGGCTGTGACCTTAGGGAGGCAGTTAACCAAAGCAACACCTACTTTGTTCACAAAGATGGTATGGTGGTCACTGCTCAGAATATAATCCAGCCAAGCTGACCTCCTCGAAATACCCCTGATTTTGTGACTGATATGGCCATCAGACTTTCCTTGTGGCATCATACTTTCAGTCTCAAACCTAGGGCTCATCAATAGGTAGGACCTGGGCCTTGCAGGCCCTGTTGCTGTTGGCTTGGCCTGGTCAGTCTAACTAGACAGATGCTCTTTTTTGATGCACACAGACCACTTTGTATCTTTGATTTTTTTTCTCCCCACTCCCCCTACAGTTCTATGAGGCACATACCATGTTCTCCTTTCCACTGTGCCCACCTACCCCAGCAGTGCCTGGTGCACAGTAGGCACTTACTCAGTATTTATGGAATGATGATATCTATATCATCATCCACTTTTGCCCAGTGGGACTTCCAGCCTTAGAGGGCTTTGTGGAGAAGTTGCCAGTTTTGAGGATGAGCCACTGTTTCCAGCTTCAGCATAGACCTCTGACCGTGAAGACTAGGCTTCTAGCCTGTGTGTGCTTGTCGCATGATGCATGTGTTGTGCTCGACTTGCCCTCTGATTCCACCCAGCTGAAAGCCTTGGAGGGCTTTCCGGACGTGTCCTCGGCCTTTGTCCTCGGCGTCTCTGTGTGGTACTTGGAGAGATAGTAGACCGTATAGCGTACGCTTTATCTGTGACGTATGTAACACGGTCCACTAACCCTCAGTATCAAATCCATCCCCGAGGCTCCAGGAAACAACGCAGTCTTCGGGGAGGCAACCATTGGATCCACCATCAGGGCTTCTCCATGACACTTGAAGAGATGGTTTTCTGTATGGCATGTTTTTTTCTGCATGATGCAAAATGACATAATCTCCTTCTTCTTAAATCAAGTTCTACCTTGGGAAATCTTGCCATCTCTGGGGAGGAGACCTTGATTCTTTCTGGAATCAGTGCTGTTCAATGCCATGGTTGACTACACAACTCTTAATTAGTAGACACCATGATCTGCTTCTTCTCAGCATCAAATACAACCTTGAAGAGGTGCCTTGAGGCAACTTTGTGGATGGGAACCACCTTCTAGCCATCACTATCATCATGCGGTACTTGAAGAAATGGTTTACCGTCCCACATACATTTTGAATATGTATGTGGGATGGTAAACCGCTTCTTGGTATCCAGCCCAGCCATCCAAACCATCCTGGAGAGAGCCTAAAGTTAGAGGAGAGATGCTGGTCTCAGCATTTTCCCCCTGCCATGATGCTTGGCAGAATAGTAGACTCTTAGATGTGTCCTTTCTCTGTCAATGCTTGTGAAACAGTCTTCTCCTCAGTGCCCATCACAGCCTCTGTGGGCTTCCTCAGGACAGTGATGATCTCCAGGAAGGTATCCTGCTTCCAGCCTTGGCACATCCCCCCATGGCACTTGAAGAAACCATGGTTGGTGCTGCAAATGTTCATGAATGAGGGATGATGCCTGGTCTGTCATTATCCTCACAGCTATCCTCAGATGACTTCAGGACATTATGCCATTTGTAGAGGCAGATATGGGTGCAGGAGATGGTGCCACTCCAGGTACTTGAAGACACGCTGACTCGTTCTTATCATTGACGATGCGTGTACAGTCTTATCTTTTTTCCATATCAAGTCTAGCCATCTTGGGGGAAGATGCCTTAGTCTGGACTCAGCACTGATCCTCCATGAAGATCTGATTGATCCCACCATGTATGTTTACAGATTAAGCACATCCCTTGGCCCACTTCTTCCCTGTCTCCTGGCCAGTCTTGGAGAACTTGCTGAAGATGCTGCCAGCCCCAGAGACAGAACACTGGTCTGGTGTCATCATCCACCTCACGGTATCTGAAAAGGGTTCAATCACACTGCATGTAATTTCTTAATGACATATGTGACATGGTCTACTTCTTTTCAATATCAAATTGAGCCTTAAAGTTCTCCAGAGAGGGTCAAGTCAATCTCAGGAGATGAGGCTACAGTTCTGGTACTAGTACTGCCTCAGTATACTTAGTAGAAGTTGACTATGCTTCATATGTTTTACTTCCAACGCATGTTACTTGGTCTACCTTTGTATAACTGCAAATGCACCTTGGGGGCTTCTTGTAGGCAATACTGATATTAGGCATAGCACTAGTTCCAACATCAATTTCCACTTCAGGTCCTTGAGGGGTCCTCTGTGCTATGTCCCCTACATCTGTACCAGTCATTGCATGGTGGCCTCCTCTTAATACTCCATCTAGCCTCAGCGGGCTTCTTGGAGGTGATGCTATCAAGGGGAAAGAGACGCCGTTTCTGACATCAGCCCTCTCCAAGGTACCTGAAAAGATGGTTGACCATAGAACATGCGCTATCTCTGTGTCGTATGTAATATGGTCCACATCTTCTCAATATCAAATTCAGTCGCAGAGGGCTTCCCAGAGGCAAAGCAAACTTCGTGGAGACATACTGATATAGCTTCAACACCATTTTGCAATATTTGGAGAGATGGTGGACCATAACATGTATTCACTATTTATGATACATGTAGCATGGTCCACTAAATCTCAGCCTCAGTTAGCCTCAGGGGGCTTCCTGAAGGCCATGACAACTTGAGAACAAGGCCTGTGTGGTAGGCACTGTCCAGAGCAGATCAGTCGGTATTTGGCTATAGATCATGTACTTTATATATGACATTGGCCACTTTGTTGCCTAACCAAATACTTAGCACCCGATCCTAGTCTTATAGGGCATACTAAAGGGTAGTGGTGGCATTGGACATTGGTTTGTGGTCATTGTAGTCGATGTTTGTGGATTTCTTATAGTTCATAATGCATATTCTAAGGGCTTCCTGGAGGTGATACCAAATTAAGGGAAGAGAGGCAGGGGTCAACATCACTTCATGGTATTTGAAGATGCGGTTGACCATGGTGTGTACGCTTTATTTATGACGTAGGACACATGGTCTACTTCTTCTCAATATCACATCTCGCCTTGGAAGACTTCCAGGAGGTGATATCAGCTTTGAGGAAGAGCCACTGTCCTGGTGTCAATACTACTGCTGCTTGGTACTTGGAGAGAGGTGGTCCGTGGCGCGTTCGCTTTATTTATGGCGCACATTACACGGTCGACCTCTTTGCAGTATCTAATCCCGCCTTGCAAGCTTTTCCGGAGCTAACATCAGCTGTGGGGTGGGATGCTAGGTCTGTGCTTGGTGCAACCCAGCAGGATTTGTGATGTGTTTGTCTTGTGTGTGTGACAATAACTCATGTGTGGCAGCCTTCTTCTCAGCAAACTGCTCTGGCTTGGCGGCTTCGAGGGCAAGGGTAACTTTCGGACGAGGAGCGTGGCATCAACACGTACCTGGATACATGAGATGGTTGACCAGAGAGCACACGCTTTATTTGTGCCGTTTGTGACCTGGTCCACTAACCCTCAGTATCTAATTTCCCCTTGGAGAACTTCCTGGAAGAGGTGTCAACTATTGGGGAAACAGACCAGTAAACTGGGGCCAGCTGCACTCTGCTAGACTCCGAAGAGAGCATCTGCAAGATGTTTGCTGCACAAGTGCCAAAATGACTGAGTTGGACTTATTGTTAGTACTAGCTGTTTCCATGGAGGGCTTCCTAAATATGGAGCCATCCAATTCAGGGGAAAGGGCATGCTTTCTACACCATCTTAAAGTACTCTAGTGATCAGCTGACCAGAGTGTATGTACTTTATTTCTAGCACAGGTCACCTGGCCTACCACCTCAGTATCCACTGAGCCCTTAGAAGGGCCTCTGATAGAGTCAGCCTTTGTTTGAGGCATCTGTGACTCTCTCTGATAACTGATAAAAGATTGCCCTTTGGGTTAACTATAAAATGTGACATCTCCTGTAGCCGACCTCTCTACAATATCACCACCCTCTGGCCACAATGCCAATTCAAGAATGTGCTGTGGGGTCTGCTTCACGGGTGTGGATAGATGGTTGATGAAAGCATGCCTTGAACTAATGGCTTTCTGTAGCAAATTGACTAATACTCAGTGTGCAATTCCATATTTAACAGGACTTTCAGGACTGAATGTCAAGTTTGGGAAAGAATCAGTGGTGTTCTTGTCAGTGTTACTTGGTGGTACCTGAAGAGAGGTTTTCTGGGTTTTTGTTTCTTTAATGAGGATGAAACACACCTGGTTAACCTCTTTTCCAGTATCAAATCCCATCTTGGTGTCCTTCTGGTTTAGACCTCAGCATCAGGGAAGGGTGTTATGTCAGTTCCCAGCCAGTGGACAGGAATCTATGGTTGACCACAAAACCTGTGCCTTATTATCTTGACTCATGTCATCTGTTCTACTAACCCTCAGTGTCCAATCCATATTTAACAGGACTTCCAGGACTGAATATCAAGTTTGGGGAAGTATCATTGGTGTTCTTGTCAGTGTTGCTTGGTGGTACCTGAAGAGAGGTTTTCTGGGTTTTTGTTTCTTTAATGAGGATGAAACACACCCAGTTAACCTCTTTTCCAGTATCAGATCCCACCTTGGAGGTCTTCTGGTCCAAACCTCAGCTTCAGGAAGGGGTTGTATGAACATAAATAAATGGACATAAATAAATCATTGGTCACAAAGCATGTCCTATGTTTCTTATTTTTGTCTTCTATTCCACTAACCCTCAACATCTTATCCATTCTTAGGAGGACTTCTCAATGTGATGCCACCCTGGTGGGAGACAGCATCACCATGACAACTGCATGCCCTGGAACCTGCAGGTAGGTTACCTATGGGTGCATTCATCTTGCTTCTGATAAATTACCCATGCCCAGGCTGGTTCAGTATCCAGCCCCACTTTGGAGGCATGACTTCTCTTTGCCACAGTCAGTGATGGGCTTGGAGTTAGCCCAAAACACATTAGGTGAATGCCTGTTTTGTAGATAGCATGCCCTGATGGACAATTCAGGTGTCCTAGACCACTATCTTTAGCCTCTCATTTATTCTGAAAGGATGCTCTGGACATAACGACATCTTACAGAAGAAAAGCCAATTCTGAGATCAAAAAAGAGACCTTGGGAACCTGGAATTAGCCTGGCATTGGACCTTTTTATTTCTAGCAAGAATTCTTGAGTTGATTTATTTTAAATGTGGAGGAATCCTTAATGGTATGCCAACTTGAAGGCATGGGCTTTGCATAAGCCATGATCTAGGAGAAGGGAGTGTATGCTTTGCCAGAGCTACACCTAGTCTACTGACCATTGCATTCAATCTACCCTTATGAGAGGCTGATGTTACAGAAGAAGCTATTTCTATAGATGGTTTTTCTTTGTGGTACTCAAGGAGAAGTTTCCATTAGTGTTTTTATTTCTTTTTTGACAAAACATTTTTGTTGACCACTCTTCAGCAACACATATTATCTTGGAAGAGAGGACAAAGGTTGTCAACCCCTGTCCAGGGTAAGTGAGCTGAGATGTGGGCTTCCCTTCCTCTGTTTGTCCCATCTGGCAGTAATGCTTGGTGCCCATTCTTTTCAGGAGTACTTTGTGGAAGAGATGCCAGCCTCTAGTGAAGGAGTGGTTGTCAGTCAGGCCTAACACCAAGGCACAGAAGTAGGTTGCTGGTGATGCATTTGTTCTGATGACAGTAGATTGTGACTCCAGATCTTGGACTTAATCAGTGGCAGTTGAGGAAGAGGCTTGTGAGAGTAGAGGGCATTGAGTCTAAAGAAGGACCTAGTCTTCTCTCCCGCTTTTTTTTTTTTTTTTTTTTGCGACAGAGCCTCAAGTTGTTACCCGGGGTAGAGTGCTCTGGCATCACAGCTCACAGCAACCTCCAATTCCTGGGCTCAAGCAAGTCTCCTGCCTCCGTCTCTCAAGTAGCTGGGACTATAGGCATCCGCCACAATGCCTGGCCATTTTTTGGTTGCAGCCGTCATCGGTGTTTGGTGGGCCCGGGCTAGATTCTAACCCACCAGTTAGGTGTACGTGGCTGGTGCCTTAGCCTGTTGAGCCACAGGTGCCAAGCTTTCTCTCCCACTTTGATCAGAGCCAGACATATTTGATAACAGCAATGACTGTTAAATCAACCTTTACTGTTAGCTGACACCCACATGACACTGCTTCCAAGTTCAAAGAGAACTAAAAAAGGGAACAGAGAAAGTGGAAGAAATGTGACAACAGTGAGTGTGCTCTTGCCTCTGTTGTGTCCCAGGGAGGTGGCAGCTGGGTTCATGCAGAAGGGGCCTTCTGGTGGCTAAGCAGGGATCAAACTGTGAAGGGACAGAGCAGCAGTGGGGCTTGGAACATCTTCCCTACCCTCTGCTCTAGTGTCCATCTTGGAGTATGGGAAAGGTACAATGATACAACTTTCTAAGAGGAAACCTGGAATTTTCTGACCTTGGTCCCTGACTCCTATTTATCCAGTCCAACTAGGGTTGGTCTAACTTTCTGCTGAAATGACAGGGAGTCTTGGGGAGCAATATTTCTCCTGTAATGAAAAAAATTGTGGTCAAAGAGGTTTTATAGCAAACAGAAGAGCCAATCTTGAATTGGTGCAAACATCTGGTGATCTAATTTCAGGACATAAAGCTTTTTTGATTTCGTGATTCTCCTAAATGAAATGAAAGGCGGTAGAAGAGATTAGGTATGGTCTGATCAAGAGGACAATGGCCTGTCTCTGTCCCTGGCCTCCACATGACTTACTTGATACCCTACAACTGATTTTAGAATCACACCTTGCCTAGAAAACTTCCCGTCCCTCAGCCAGTTCTGCACCGGGGAGATCTGGGTTTTGGCGAGCTGTAGACCAAGCTTGCCTCTTGACCACAGAATTGGGGATTTACTCAAGAACTCTCCTGAGGCACTGACTTTAGGATGCAAAACTTATTCCTGGGAGTACTTCATGAAGTCTGAGGAACTTCCAGAAAGAAACCCTGATTCCATCATTGGGAAAGCTCCAAGACCTGGAGAGAGGATATACACAAAATCTCTATGTTTGTAGAAAATATTTCATGGGAGGAGCTCAAGTCTTAAAGGTTTCTTTGGCTGGCCTCCCAAAACCTCTCTGGTACCTGTGAACCAGACTCTCTTCTTACACAACACATACAACATCTGGTCTATTCTGTGCAGTGACATCAACATCTGCGAAGATTCGGCTGTTTTGTTTTTATTTTTTGTTTGTTTTTTGATCAGTGTTAATCTTCGATACTTGAAGGAGAGGTTGTCTGTGTTGTCTTCTCTTTATTTATGATGGAACATACATGGGAAACCTCTTTTTTAGTATCAAATCCCACCCTGGAGGCACTTCCTGTCCCTGATGACGCCTTCAGGGAAGGGACATTGCCAGCTCCACTCCTGTTAGGCTCAAAGAAGGCGGACTGTGGGACTTGTCTTGGGGGTGTGGCCCTCAGGACCTAGCCTTTCTGTGGAGGGTGCCTTGAAGGGGAAGCCAAGTTTGGAGAAAGGCCCATGTTTCTGTGGTGGAGGGAGGCTTTTCATTGTGGTTTTTGTCTGTTTGATGATTCATGGTGGGTGGTGACTCTTCAGTGTGAATGAAGTCCTACTCGGATGGCTTTTTGAACATGCCAGTAACATCTTTGAAGGGATAGTAGTGCCAACTGCTCACCAGGGTAGCTGAGGGGATGGTAGACCAGTGACATAACACTTCATTTATGATGTAGGTCACCCGTTTGACTATCCATCAACACCCAGTCCATCTGTGGGATGACATGTTGGTGCACATGGCAACTTCGGAGAAGATAGGGAAGATATGGAGCCTGTGGGTGAATCTGCAGCTTTAAAAGAGGGGTTATCCTTTTTTGGGGGGCTCTCCTACCTTTAAAAAATAAATATAAGCAATTTTTGGCAAATCTTTCTTTCAGTGTCAGATCCTGCCTAGGCTGGCTTTTAGCCTGATGACAGACAATGCCAGGGAGGAGGCCTTGGTATCAGTAATCCAACTGGGGAGGCCCACCCCTACAGCACATGTGAAATGCAGGTTGTGTGTGTTACTTGATTTAGGGCTCCATTCTACCCTCGGGAGGGCTTGGATGGTGATATGAGTATGAGATGGTGCTAATGTTGGGAACATCTGTGGTTGTGATGTTGACTTTACTCTGTGAGACTTGAGAAAGGCTGTCTGATGAGCTTGTCATATATATGACACATGCTTCATGGTCATCTCTTTTCAGTAGTAAAGTCCACTCTGGAGGACTTCCTGGATGTGAAGCCAGATCCCAGGCCAGACTATTGGTGTTGGCATCACTCACCAGGAGTGGTGAGTAGATGAGTGGGGACTGAGGAGCTTCAACATGGTTAAGATGTGCCCCCTCTGGGTTGCTTCTGCTCAGACTCAGCCATTTCTGGGCAGACTTCAAGTCCACACTTACTATGTGGGGAACGGAGCTTTGTTGTTGCTCATCCCTTTGTCTATTGTGAAGATTTGCTTGACTCATGAGGACCCAAACATGCCAGATGAGTCAAAACATTAGTCCCTGCCTAAGATGCATCTCAGTGTAACACCATCAGGAGAGAGGTGTGGAAGTGGATATTTCATCTAAGAGCATATGTTCTAATCAGGATGTTTGTCTCCTGGCCCACTCACCCTAGGTATCCCTTCTACATCTAGGATGACTTCTGGAGAGAGGTCTACTGTTGGGAGTAAAAGAGGGACTCCATGTTTGTCATCCTCCTGGTGGGCTACCTGGCATGTTCTCACAGCCATGGCAGAGGCACAAGAAAGTAAGTGGAAATGCACAGCCTGTTGAGGCTGAGGCTGGGAACTGGCTCATTTGTGCCCTCATGCCATTGACCAGAGCAAGTCACATGGCTAAACCCAAAGAAAAGGGGAAGGAGGTCTCCTCCATTTTGAGGAAGTCACAGTGGAGGGTGGATTCAGGCATGGGTGAGGATTTGGAGCCAAACCAGTTATCCACAGGGGCCAACTGAGAACTTGGGTGTTAGTCATTATTGTTTACATTAACTCATTAACCTCTAATTTCCTGCGTGCCATGAGAGGGCACACTTCTTGAGTGAAGACTAGTGAACCAGGGTGACACTCTCTCAGGCCTATGGTCATGCCATTTCATTTAGTGCAGTATTGTTTATTTTTGAGAAATATTAAAAATACCAAAAATATCCTTTTTGGTATTTGTTTTATAAAGACTTCCTAGGCCCATCAGGGAAGGCCTATTGCTTTGTCCCTCTAAGAAGTGGGTGGTACACCACACAGCTGGGGAGTTATTATAAGTCTTCTTTGTCCCTACTCATGTATCCCAAGGAGAACTTTTGGGAAGCAAAGTCAGGATTCCTCAGTCATTCTGTGATTCTTGAGAAGACTTAACAAAAAAGAAACCAACAAATTGTACGAACCCTGCCCCTAAGAACCTCCTGGCCCTAATGCCATCTGCGGGGGTAGGTGGGGGCACACCCTATGAGACCTTCTCCTAAGTCCAAGAAGGGGGTCATCTGCGGGGCTTATCTCATTGCGTATCTCCTGGTGCACTAACAGGACCCATGCCCCCGAGGCTCCCAGGGAATCTGCTGAAGTGATGCCAACTTCAGGGAAGCAGTGATGCTCAACGGCGTTGACATGCGGTACTTAATGAGAAGTTGCCCGTGTTTTTTTCGCTTTATTTGTGACGAAACATTCGCGGTGCACTTCTTTTTCAGTATCCTATTCTGCCTTCAAGACGTCTTGGTTCAGGTACCAACTTCAGGGGAGGCATGTTGACTCCATAGTGGATGTCAGTCAATATCTTGCCACTCTTCATCTTCTCTCTCTTCCCCAGTTCCCCCTGATTTTTATTTGAAAGCTCCTCCCTCCCTGTCATGCCTGCCTCCTCCAACCAGCCCAGGGAGCCTGCCTCTTAATCCCTTCCCCTTTGTCACAGTGATTGGTTCAAAGATGGGCCCCCTCACTCCACTGGGCCAATAGGATGCAAGGAGAGGTTTGCTGATGTTTCTGGGAAAGGAACTCTCTCTCCTTTTCCTGTGGAAGGTGCCAGTGTGGACCTTCTATATTTCCTTCAGCCCTGTGATGTGATATGTGAACTTTGAAGGCTCCCACTCCACCCCACCATTTAAGGACCAAAGAAGAGTGTGCATGGGGCTACACAGACACAGAAGGGGAGTCCTGTACCATGAAAAGCCTATTGGAAAGCTAGAGAGGAACTGGGTGATATTGTTAATACCCTGCATCAAGCTCTGCCAGAAGCTCACTCTGCACCTATATTTTTCAGTTATATAAGTTTATAGTTTACTCTTTTTTTGTTTAAGTAAGTTTGAGTTGATATAAATGATATAATGATATATAGATAATGCCACATTGCTGTCATTGTGACTGGAAGACTGGAAAAAAAATCTGCATTCTTTCAATGACATGTTTCTCATAGTGATTATTATTATTATTATTATTTTATTTATTTATTTTTTTTGCAGTTTTTGACCAGGGCCAGGTTTGAACCTGCCACCTCCGATCTGGGACTGGCGCCCTACTCCTTTGAGCTACAGACACTGCCTCAACATGTTTCTCATAGTTAGACTATCCTTAGTATTCTGTCTATGGTGGGATCTTGATGAAAGATGACTTTTTCTTCTGGACTTACTGTGTTTGTTTTTTTTTTTTTTTTTAATAATTTTATTGAATCATAATTATGTACATTGGTGCAATCACAGGGCATGATTCATATACATTCAGAAATATTTTGATCGTACTGTTACAGATAGCCTTCATGGCATTTCCTTGATCACTATATA
>CAUYON010162724.1:0-13222 GCA_963573935.1 Arctocebus calabarensis | reverse complement strand
TACAAGGGAAAATTACTAAATGTAGAATATAAATGTCTTCATATAGTGATTAAAAGGCCATGAAGGCTATGTTAAATAGTTCAATGAAAATATTTCAGATTGTATTTAAAGTCAGCACATTGTGCCCCATGATTGCACCAATGTACACAATTATGATTTAATAAAAAAAAAAGTATTTGCTCCAAAATCATGTTTAACAGTACAAAAGACATTCTCTGTAAAATGAGATATAGATAATGATGACAACAATACTATTCTTTTTAACCTTTTAAAGATGATTTTTATAAGATGTAATTTGACTTGACATAGAAATGGAAGTTATAATTTTGGAAATGAGAAAAAAATCGTCATTAGTCATATAGATTATATTAATATATACTTATAAAATAATAGTGATTTAAATGAAGAAAAATACATGACCAACTTAATATATAGTAGTTAAGTCAAATATAATAAACAATAGCTTTCTTATAAAAAGCATCAACCATTTAGAAAACAATAAAAAAATTTCATCCTTAATAGCACCAAAATATTTCACCATAAAACCTATGTGCAAGGAATACAATTTAATAGGAAATACATAGGAATATGTGAGGAAATTTATAAAACTTTTTTGGTTAATGAATGAAGATTTTAAAAGCCCCAAATTTTTAATAACAAAGAGATAGTTAACTAATCTGGTCTATCTACTCAATGGAATATATTAAACCTAAAATTTTAGTATAAATTAAAAAGGAATATCACCTTTATAATTGATAAAACTTAATCTGGGTTTGTGTGTGACTGGCTAGCCTTGGACACTTTTCTTGCTCTTGTTGGAAGACTCAACAAGTCTGATGTGCAGTTCTCCTAATTCAGGTCATTATTTCCCAGCAATCTGAATTGAAAAGTGTTATGGATTGTGTGTTAATGTCCCCAAAATTCAAATACTGAAGCCTTAACCCCCAGTGTGGCTATAATTGGACACTAAGCCTCCAAGCAAATAACTCAGAGTAAATGAAGTCCCAAGGGTGGGGCCCTGATCCCACAGAACCGGTGTCTTTCTAGGAAGAGACACCAAGTGCCCCCTCCCTCAAACGCAATATAAGGCCCGCAAGAGAAAGGATCTCAGAATTAAAGTTAATTCACCAGCAGCCTTGCACTTTAATTTCCTAGTCTCCAGAACTGAGAGAAATAATTTGTCGTTCAATCCGTCTAGTCTGTGATAGTTTGTTGTAGCAATCTGAGCAGAGTAAGACAGGAAAACCAAGAGAAGAGACAAGGGCCAAGACCTGCCCTCTGCATCGTGATAGATTGCCTTTATCCCCTGCAGAACGTGGGGAATGGCCGGCGCCCACCAGCTAGGCTCTTGACAAAGGTGAATCCTTCCTTTCATTTGAGCGTAAGCCCTCCCTCATCTCCTCCAGCGTGCGCAACTTCAGAGGGTCGGTCCCTCTTTTTGTCTGGATGTCACCAACAGTGCAAATTCAGAATCCAAGCACTCCTCACAACTCACCGCGGAATCTTGCCCTGCTCAATCATTTCTCCCTTGGGAATACCGCTAGTGCTTCCTAACTGGCTTCCTTTCTTGCTTCCTTGGATTTAGCAATCCTTTCCCAACATAATGATTCTGTTAGAAACGAACAGATTGTGTTACTTCTCTGTGAAAATTGCCCAAGGACTTTGTATCTGTTTTGAGGTAAAATGAAATTTCTTATCTTACAAGGCGGCCCCTCCGAATCCCTGTCAGATCTCTGGTCCAATGTCCTCCTGTTCTGCGTTTTTCTCATTCTGCTCCAGTCATTCTTCTGATCTATTTCGTGTGTTTTCCTCTTACTGCTTCCAAACGCACCTCGAAGGCCAGCAACATGAAGTTTAGATGTTTTTCTGTTTTCTTCATGGCTCTCTCCCCAGCTTTGATGCAGTGCTTGATGTGTTACAGGTTCTCAAAACATATTTGTCGACTGACGCAGTGAAGACACAATGAATGAGGGAGTGAGCCTGGTAAGTAATTGGTTCCATCTCCATGGGGAAAAATAAGAGGTGTTTCAAAATGACAAGACTGTTTTAGAAAATTGCTCCACTTACTGTATAAAATACTGTAAGTGGAAAGAAGTGTTCCCTCTTATAAAATACTATACAGCAATTAAATGTTATTTTTTTGAAGAGTTTAAATAATATGAAAAACTCTTACTGTCTTATAAGAAAAGGTGGTTTACAAAATAGTTTCTATAATATAATCATAAGTATGTAAAATAGAGACTTTTGAGTAAAGAATCCACTAGAAAGAAGAATTCCAAATTTTGAATAATGATGTTTTTATTTGATGACACTCTGTGTGATAATTTTCTTTTTACTTATTATTTTTTTTGATGTTGAAACGTGTTTATTATTATAGATGAAGGAAAAGGTGTTTTTTGACATAGAGTTGACCTACAGACCATTACTTGCAGAGGTTTAGGTTTCCTTTTTAAATATTAATTTAAGACTCGGCACCTGTGGCTCAACGGGCTAAGGCGCCAGCCACGTACACCTGAGCTCGCAGGTTTGAATCTAGCCCGGACCCGCCAAACAACAATGTTGGCTGCAACCAAAAAATGGCCGGGTGTTGTGGTGGGCGCCTGTAGTCCCAGCTACTTGGGAGGCAGAGGCAGGAAACTCGCTTAAGCCCAGGAATTGGAGGTTGCTGTGAGCTGTGATGCCACAGCACTCTACCCAGGGTGACAGCTTGAGGCTCTGTCTCAAAAAAAAAATAAAAATAAATATTAATTTGAGAATGATTTATATTTAGTACAATAAAAATACCCTTGTTCAAATGTTTTTCCTTATAGTGTGCTTCTGATCATATCTGTGTACTTGTACTTGTCATTTATTTATGTGTTTTACAGATTTAAGGTATGCAGGTGGTGTGTTGATGTAGGTTCTACTTTGTGAAATGATTACCACAATTAAGCCAGTTAATATATCATCTTTTCCTATCGTTGAACTGTTTTTGCGGTGAAAATACTTGGGATCTACTGTCTTAGCAAATTTCAAATAGAAAACATAGTATTACTCACTAGTCACTATGCTGTACATGGGTTCCCTTCCCAATACGGCTCTATTTTCCCCACCCCTGACTTCTGTTAAGCTCTTTTTTATTATCTGTTTCTCTAAGTTCGACTTTTATAGATTTTACATGTAAGTGAGATCATGCAGTATTCGTCTTTCTGCATCTAACTTATTTCACCTAGCATAATGCCCTCCAGATTTATCCATTTTGTCACAAATGGTAGGATTTCCTTCCTTCCTTTTTTTTTTTTAAGGTCAAATACTGCTGCATTGTAAATATATACCACATCTTCTTTGTCCATTCATTTCCTTATGGACACCTTGGTTGCTCCCAGGTCTTGGCTCTAGTGAACAATGATGCAATGAATGTGCAAGTTCAGACCCCACAGATGTTTTCAAGACTGTGATTTCATTTTTTTCAGATACATACTCTGTAGTGGGATTGCTGGACAATATAGTAGTTCTATTTTTAGTTTTTCCAGGATTTTCCCTACTGTTTTCCATAATGCCTGTGCTGATTTACATTGCTCCCATGGTGTATAAGAGTTCCCTTTTCTCCACATCCTCACAATACTCATTACCTTTTCACTTTTTGATAAGGGCTATCCTAACAGGTGGGAGATAGTATCTCATTGTGGTTTTTAACTCACATTTCCCTGGTAACTAGTGATGCTGAGCAGATTATAGTATACCTATTGGCCATTTGTATGTCTTAGAAATTGTCCATTTAAGTCCTTTTCCTATGTTTTTCATGGGGTTAATGTTTTTGCTATCAAATTATATGAATTACTTGTATATTTTGGATATTTACCTCTTATCAGATACCTGCATAGGTTTGCAAATATTTTCTCCCATTCCACGGGTTACCTTTTCATTTTGTTGATGTTCCTTTTCTGTGCAGAAACTTTTCAGTTTGATGCAATTCAACTTAATAATTCTTAAATTTCTGTACATTATGAAATGTCTGTAATTATCACTGATTTTTAAATGCTACCTTTTACCTCAGTTATCATTATGGTGATCTTGCACAGTGTTGGAGAAAAACCCAGAAGTGCAGCTGTGATGATTATATGTTTGGTTTCCAAACCATATCACAGAATTCAGCCACCAAAGTTGCCAGAGCTTCTTTGATGTGCAGTAAGTTTCAAAGCAGGAGCTTCCATTGTACCTGCCAGCTTCAGAGCTTTGCTGCACTAATCCTTCATTCTGTCAGCAAGAAGATGGTGACATTGGAGGTTTCTTGCTGAATTAGGGAACCACAACTGACTTAAGAGCCTAAAACTCATTAAATTCCATGCTCCCAAAAGAGATGCATCCTTCTTTGCCTTGATTCCCTTGTTAATTTGAATTACAATCTCATGAAGGTGAATCTAGTTGGGAGAACCTTGATCACCTTCAGATTCTTTACTGAAGGGAGACTGGGGATTATAATGTTGAATTCTACTGACTCAGTGTATGAGAAGGTAGTTGGTGGTGCATGGCAATTACCCACCCATTCAATGAAAATCCTATTTCACATGATTTTGCTTATTGTACTTCCATTTTAAACCTATATTCAGGGGGAATGGGTTATCAAATATAAAAACAACACAGAGAAAATTCTTCAGCTTTTTGTTTCATGGAAGTGAAGAACGTTTTCTCTATGGTCAATGCTGTGAAAGAGATCCAAATTATCATCAGAGAATGCACAGAATTAAAATTGAATGAAATTAGAGAACATGTTCTTGTTGGCTACACTCATTTCTAGTTTCATTGGTTTGGGCCAATTTTTCAGACTTTCACTTTTGTTGTACACAAAATATTTCCCTCCTAATGAAGATGAAATTAAGCCATTCACTTAAAAATGGAAATATTTTGTCCATCAGGAGTTAATTCAATCATTAGATAGCTTTTTAAAAAACAGATTTTAGGCTGTAATACCTATGGGTTAAAGCCATTAGATGAAAAGGAACCAGCCTGTGATAAAATGGCTCAACAATACACAACACATAGAGGAGAAAAGTAGGAATGATTGCTGCAGGTAGATCAACGTTAAAATATTCTACCTATTGAAATGCCAAAAACACTCCTCATTTTTGAATAAAAATTTAAAAAAGTAAATAATCTATATTCTACTTCTTCCTCTACTACTTTACTTCATTTGTCCTCAATATTCTTTTTTTTCTCAACAAGGTCACAGGTTGACTGGCCAAAGATAGGCTACCTTGGTTACATTCAAAGAACGTAGAGCACCTGGACTGTAATCAATTTAGTTCTGTTTTTGTAATTATTTGCTAGTTGAATATTGGCTATGTTCCCAGACAGGCTATCAATGTGAAAGATCAAAAGATATTGCAAATCATGGAAAAAACAAATTTGACACTAAATATAAATTTCCTTCATTCACCAGTGAGTGGTGAGTTTATGATAGGGACTGCTTTTATTTTAGAAAGATCCCCTTTAATAAGAGAAAAATACAAGGGCTAATAAGTTTGAAGTTTATAATGAATGGAAAGATAGGAGTAGAGTCATGTTTTACAACTAGAAGGGCTGTGACGGCAGCTGCAGTAACTAGTTCTACCACAATACAGTAGTTCTGCGGAACAATACCCTGATGGCTTCCCCAAGGCTTCACAAAGAATAGAGCAGATGTGATAAAGAATAACAGCCACCGGAATGAGCCATTTCATGTTATCTCTTCAATTCTCTCTATATTGGTTTCTCTTCTCTTCTTTATCCTTCCTCGTACCTTTTACTCAGCTGTCCACCTGCCTTATGTACCAGTTTAATGAAAACATAAAACTCTCTTGGACTTGTGCACTGGATTTCCCCTCAGACTCAGATTGTGACTTTCTCTCTTGACTTGGAGAATTCTAGAGATAAATGTATTTGGGAACAATGTTCCATGAGTTGTTCATGTTTCTCCATGTTTTGGAAATGAGGCACCGATGGCCCTTTGTTTTGGACTGTCTTTTCAGGTGTGTTTTTATAGCAAATAGCCTTGGAAACTAGAGATAGTGTCTTACTCAAGAGCTATGAGCAGGTTTGCTTAAGCCTTGGAGATAGTGAAGCAGGCAGGTTTAGAGACTATTAGAAAAGATTCAGATTTCTTAAACTTGGGATTCTATTTCATATACTATAAACCACCACTTTTAGGTATCCATTTAGGCCCATTTGTGTCACCCCATGGAATTCAGAGGAAAGAGAAGCTGAGACAGATCTGATGATGTTTATGCTGTTTGCTGTCCTATGAGTAATAAAGTCCCTTTCCTCTGACCAAGGAATCTTGTATCTTTTGTCACCATCCTTTTTAATTGTTTTCATTTTTAATTACTATGGATAGCTGTATATATTTACAGGGTACTTGTTGATGTTTAGATACAGGAATACGATGTGCATTAGTCAAATCAGGGTAATTGGGGTATCTATCACCATTAGCAGTTTTCATTTTCTCCTGTTAGGATCATTCCAGTTCCATTCTTTTAACTATTTTAACATATATCCTAACTTATTATTGACTATGGTCACGTCTTGCTATCCAATATTATTCTGTCTACTTAACTATCTAGCTATGTTTTTGACCCATCGAACATCTCACTGTATCCCCTCTGCCCACTGTTCTTCTCATCTGGCAACCATCCTCCTCTCTGTCTCCATGAGGTTAATTGTTCTTAATCTTTAGCATCTCTATATGACTGAGAATGTGTGAAATTTGTCCTTCCATGTTTGGCTTTTTTCACTTAACATAATGTTTTCTAGTCCTATTCATGTTGTTGCAAATGACAGCATTTCATTCTTTGTTATTTGCCACCATCCTAGAGTCTATAACAGGCTACTTGGTTAACCTGTGAGTAGTGTGAAATCTCAGACTATTCATTTCACTTTTTGTGTGTACCTTGGATTTTATTTGAGCAGCTTTATTGATGTACAATTCACCATTATAGAGGGTAAAATTATGAGGTTTTTAGTTCATTCATATAATTGTGCAACCATCACAACAATCTAATAATATTGGAACATCTTCATCCATTCGAAAAGAAATCCCGGGGCGGTGCCTGTAGCTCAGTGGGTAGGGTGCTGGCCCCATATACCAGAGGTGGCAGGTTCAAACCCAGCCCCAGCCAAAAACTGCAACAAAAATAAATAAATAAATAAAATAAAAAGACAGAAGGAAATCCTGTACCCTATCTTCCTTTTCCTCAACATAATTTTGTCTGTATATTTTTGCTCAGTGTGGACATTTCATATAACTTGGCAGAAATAGGAAATTATAATGTTAGTAAGTGGAGTCAAGTTAATTCATTGGAAAAGGAGAGGCAAAAAGTAGAGGTAAAAATGGAATTTTTGTAAAGAAAGATTTTAAAGGATTTGGTGATGGAGAGAAGGTGAATGTAAGAAACACTGGATGACTCCTATGTTTTCACTTGTGTGAGTCCAAGGGATGAAATCAAGGGAAAGACGAAACCTGAGAGGGAAGGGTGGAAACTTGGTAACAAGGTGGGATGAAGAGAGATGGGGAAGCTCAGACTCCTTTAATGGCCCGGATGGCCTACAAAACTTGGAAATGAACGCTAGTATATGGTTTTTAATGAGGGTGTGTTTTTGTTTTATATTCCTTTCATTATTCTCTAATCTTAAGGGAAAGAGTTTTAAAAATAAGAGGATTGTGCTAATGGAAGTTTAGAGATTCAAGTGTGCTTTGAGATAAAAAAAATGGTTAAAAACACTGCTCTGTACACTTAGAAATATTAGTCTGGAACTGACGAGAGTGATCTGAGTCAGAGATAGATTTAAGTCATCAACTCACTGGGAAAGAGTCAAAACTCATGAAAATTTCCAGGAAGAAGGATTGATAACCCGAGAAATGAAAAGAAGTTCTAAGTGAATACTAACCTTTCAATGATGCATAAATAAAGACAAATTGGTGAAATTAGTAAGGAGAAGTGAGGGGAAAATGGTTAAAAATGGTGTTTATGAAGACAAGTGTGCATGTGTGTGTGTGTGTTTTAGAATTAGAAAAGTTTACCAAATACTGAGAAAACTCTTTCACTTGTATCTATTTAGTGGCAGGTGGGGGAAATTGGTGGGGGGTGTGGTGAATTACAGGTTTCTCCAGGTGATACCTTTGGCTTTTAGTTCTTTTCAGAAGGCCGAGTGTTCACTGAAACCCTGTCCATATGGACTATCATTTATTGCGTACTTACGAGGTGCCTAAGCAGTTTATGTGCTATGTGGAATTTTCTCAACTGGGGAGACTTTGCTCCACAGGTGGCATATGGCAATGTCCACACTATTTTCGGGTCATCACGTGTGGGTGAGGATCCTACTAGCATCTAGTGAGTAGGGTCCGGGATGCTGCCGATCATCACACAGTGCACAGCACAGCCACCCGACCACAAAGAATTTGTCTCCAATAGTTTTGGAGGTTGAGACAATCCTGATGAGAAATAAGTTTCCAGCCTCAGAAAAACATATCGAGATACTTTTATTACCCTCTTCTCCAGATGAGGCCACTGGGTCATGAGGATTTTTAATGTTAATATTAATTTTTAGTAAGAGGTGCGTTGGGAACCAGCCCCAAACTACACCATGTTTTTTCCCCGGTGCCTGGTGGTAGCAGAGAATGAAAAAAAAAAAAAAAAAGGCAGAGACAGACTATAGATTTAAGCAGAGCGGGCCAGGGGGCCTTTGCCTCCTAAGGTAAGGACATGGCAAAAGGCCCTTTTTCTGACTTGACTCTATCTGTATTGAATACATTATTCCTGAATCAGCAAATCAATTGATCAGTAAAATCCGCCCCTGAAATGTGTCATAGTTCTTGCGGTGCCCACATTGCTGGCTGAGCTCCTTTTTAACTAACTCTTGTACTCACTTCTCTTTTCACGGTATGTTATTTATAAACGTAAGGGGCAGATGTAGCTCATGAAACAAGGACAAAGCTCAGAAGCAGGGTGTCAGGGTGGACCTCAGTTTGACCAACAAACACCTTTCTGAGGCAGCAATTAAGCCACCCGGTCTCTGCTGGGCAGACAGGCTGATGCTTCCCCAGGTAGACAGCTAGAGAGAGAGGGGCATTTTCCTCTTATCTCCCCACGAGATACCTTTCTGTCTTATCGAGGTCTTGTGTTTGCACTGATTCTGGCAAGTCCTGCACCCTGCTTGTTATTTTCACAGACCCCTGTACAAACTGTTACTGAGACAAGAGGTGAAGCCTTCACTGAGCCTGTCAGCGACCTGCACCCCGGGTTGAATCTGGGAAAGTCCCAGAGCCTCACTTAGGAGAAAGGAAGCCCCCGCCAGACTACTCTTCTGTTTTGGCAGCAAGGCCTCTGCTGTTGCATATTTCAACAGACTTCTGTCTCAAGGCACAGTGTGGTCTGACTGTGTACACACTCTCTTGAATTGGCACATCTCTGATCTCTATTTTCTTAACCATTACCTGCCTGCCATAATCAATCAAATCTCAAACTCGCTAAACTTTGGTTTATGTAATTTCATTAAGACTTTGAACTTAGCAGAACTCAGTTTGTGTAGGCACATCACGAAGCCCTTCCCTACCACCTCAGTTCCCACCACGCTGTGCTCCTATCTGCCCACCCTGAGAAGGGTAGCCTAGATTTGGAGGGGAACAGAATGGCCCCTGGGCACGTGTTACTGCACCTACACTCTACCATCTCTGTAAATGACTTCTGTAAGTCTAGGACCAAGCCCTGACACATCAACATGCCTCATGTGCATGAATTCAACGGAAAAAACACAAGTACTCAAATAGGTCCCTCCACACCAAGATGGTGCTCTTAGAAGGACTAGAACTAATCCTAATCCAGCCTTGACCTTTCTCTGCCCATCCTCCTTACTATACTTTGACTGGGACATGCAGTAACTAAGAGGGTCCAGGAGCAATGTGGAAGCTTCTATTTATGAGCCTTTCTGTTGTGACATATTTATTGGTTGTGTTTAAAGTTTATTGGTTCATCTTTTGCAAGTGTAGGATTCAGTAGTTGCAGAACTTCCACTTTTTCTCTAGAACTAGGCACTTTTTCTCTCCAATAAAGAAAACTTACAGGTATACACACTGGAAACTCCACCAGCTTTACCTGAGCCTTTGAGAAACACATTTCAGTCACAGAGATGCAATTGATAACAGCTGAGGAAATGTCATTTCATCTCTAAGTGACCATGAGCACCACTTAGGCTGCTATCGAAGTCCTCTCTGGAGAAAAATTTGCAATTTTACCTGCACTAAGTATGGAGTGTTTTAAAAAATTAGATGGTGCATTCATTCCAGACTAATTCAAAATAATGAGGGCAGTGTACTCAATCCCTTTCTCGGTATGACAGTTTGAAGGGTTTTTTTGGGTTTTTTTTTTTTTCCTCCAAGAATGTTTTATTGCTCTGTGTAATTACCAGGGAATTTTTCCCTGAACTTTTTGTATGATAAGCAGGAAACAATAAAATAACTGTTTTAAATCCATCTGCTTAAATTTTATAGAAGAATAGGGTCTCACTATAAGGCATTTTGTATTTTAAAGTTTCCTTAGAGCAAACATAATTCTATGTATTCTGACACCTGTCCTCTGTTTTTTCCTCCTTCTCTTCTTCTTTCCCTCCCTCCCTTCAGCCTTTTCTTCCTCCTTAACAAAAATCACTAAAAAATTCCCTAAATCACAAAAATCATCAAACACATCAGAGGTGTGTACTTGCTCTTTAAGAACTAAATGAATAAGTTCAAATGTGCTAGTAGAAGTTCTGTGTTTTAAAAATGAGCTATTCATTTCAACACTTTTTATTCATCAGAAAAAAATTATTATTTACCTATCTGGAAAAAAATACAGCTAGTGAGAAATTATGAAATGACTTAAATTTTACATCTAACTGCACATAGCAAGTACTCTGCAGTGAGCTGATATATACTCTGGGGAAAGCACGCATGGGGAACCCTCCATGTCAAATTAGCATTGAAATTTGTCTAAACATAACAGACACCCAAAAAATTTGAAGTGATTTTCCTATTACTTACACAAAAGCTTTTTTTTTTTCTCATCAGATATAAACACAAATGAGAGTAAAAATGTATTAAACCCTTCCTTATTCTAGTGGCAATAAAAAAAATCAATATAATATATTCAGTAATAAATAGGAAACACATTTTTATTTTCAAGAAACCTAATGTTGCAGATGAGTGACAACCAAGATAATCAATAATTTCCTCATAGAGATCCATTTGTTTCCTCATTACCCTACATGCTTCCACGATGTGTATATTTGCCCAAGTTAGAATTCCAAAAATCATCCTCACAGTCTCCGGTAACCCCACATGTATTGGATCAGTTATCAAAGACAGTCAGTCTTATATTTTGAATATTCTAAAATCCGTGTCTTTTTTCTCCAGTGTCATCATCTTGGTTCATCTTTCACCAAGCTCAGTTTGAAAATTATTCCATCCTGAGCTCTCTGCTTCCAATCTTTCTCCACATTGAATCATTTACCAGAGAGATATTTATAAAAAACAATATGATTTTCAGGCTTTGAAGAGGTCCTTGGCTCACTGCCATCTTCACGATTAACACACAATTTCTTAGCATCATGTACAAGATGCTTCCTAATCCAGCCTTGACCTTTCTCTGCAGTTGCATCTCCAGCCCCTTGCTCTCTCTGCACGTTCTGCCCCAGGCTCTCCAATTTATCTTCAGCTCCCTAGTTGCATCATGTTTTCTTTTCTTCTCTTCCCTTCCTCCCTCTTCCTCTCCTTCTCCCTTCTTCCTTATCTCCTTCCCTCCCTCCTTCTTTCCTTCTTCCAATCTCCCTTTCTCCTCTACTCCTTCCTTCCTCTCTTCTGCATGAAAATGTTTTCTTTTCTCCTAATTCCGGACCTGGGTTTCAAGCCTCCCATCTAAGCTGATGCTCATCCTGTAGCCATCTACCTTCTTTTCACTAAAGTATTTCACTCTGCACCTCCAGAGAAATGTTTTCAAAACATTTAGTATCACTCCGCAAAGTTATGACTTTAATCTAAACTAAAATTTCCCATTTCTGAAGGTTTTATAACTCTGTATTATTGTTACTGGTTTCTTAGTCTCTGATAAGTAATTCTGAACTTACTCTGGGCAGGGATTATGCTTTGCAATGTTATCATCACTAGTTTTAATTTAGTACTCAAACATAATTGGGGAAAAATAAATGTTAGATAAGTATGGTACTTTTAAATTTATTGTACAAAATTATTGTATAATGAGAAAACCTTAATTAATTAATTTTTTATTTTTATCTTTTTTTTGAAACAGAGTCTCACCGTATCTCCCTCAGTAAAGTGCCATGGCATCACAGCTCACAGCAACCTCAAACTCTTGGGCTTAAGCAATTCTCTTGCCTCAGCCTCCCAAGTAGCTGAGACTACAGGCACCTGCCACAACTCGGCTATTTGTTGTTGTTGTTGTAGTGTAATTGTTATTTGGCAGACCTAGACTAGGTTTGAACTTGCTGGCCCTGGTGTATATGGCCAGCACCTTAGCTACTGAGCTATAGGCACCAAGCCAAAACCTTTATTTATTTTTTTTTAAGTTTATGTTTATGTGTGCGTGTCATATATATATGGTTGGGTTGTTTTTGAAACAGGGTCTCTCTCTCTCTTGCCCATCTATTGAGAAGTCTCATAATCTATTGTCTGTGAGCTATAGACTAGGAGAGTCAGTGGTGCAGTTCAAAGGCTTAAGTATTGCAGGGTTAATGATGCAGATTCCAGTCTGAGTCAGAAGGCCTGAGATCAAGGAACATGGAAAGCAGGAGAAGGCTGATGTTCCAGCATTAACAGGCAGGCAGAGGGAAAGCAGATCCACCTTCCTCCACCATTCTGTTCCCTCAGGCCCTCGCTGGATTTGATGGTCACACTCACACGGGGTAGGGCCATGGGCTTTAATCTGTCCACCAAAGTAAATCCTAATTTCTTCTGCTTGACACTATCATAGAAACAATCAGAAATAACATTTAATCAAATAATCTGGTCATCTCGTGACCCCAGCAATTTGATACATAAAATTAACCATCATGATGTTTTTTTAACAATTTGGTCTATTTGTCAGTTTTGCCTCTTGGGTCAGTACTCAGCCCTAATATGAAGCTAATTTATAGCTTTCATATGAAGGCTAAAACACAATTATAGCACAGGAATACAGGGAAAGGGGAAAGGGAGGTGAGGGGTGGGGGGAGAATGGGT
>CAUYON010162720.1:0-35849 GCA_963573935.1 Arctocebus calabarensis | reverse complement strand
ATAGTGATCAAGGAAATGCCATGAAGGATATCTGTAACAGTATGATCAAAATATTTCTGAATGTATATGAATCGTGCCCTGTGATTGCACCAATGTACATAATTATGATTCAATAAAATTATTAAAAAAAAAAAAAGAATTTAGGGGCTGGGATGGCAAAGGGTGTATTGGATTTAATCTTCTGTTCCCTCAGCTCAAAAGGCGAAGAACAGGCAGAAGTGTCCTACTGGAAGCAGGTGACGCCTGGAGCCTTCAGGGTCAGCTCAGGCAGGTGACTTGCACTTACTGAACATAAGCACATTCTGGCTCTTCAACTGCTCTTTCCAAGTCCTAGAAAGAAGCCCAGGATGCCTCAGAGGAGGGAGTCTGTTAGCAGCACCTGTACAAGCGGCTGCTGCCCTGATGCCCTCTTGCTTGTCTCTCTCACCCTCTAGGAGACTCCTTCCTTCCCTGGTAATTTCGCTGGGCCCTTCCCAGACTTCTAGGTAGCTGCTCAGGTAGGCCCTCTGACTTGGGCAGTGGCTGGGCCACCTCTGGCATGCCACAGCCATCCCACCCCCCATCACTGGCTTTCAATTCCATCACTTCCCCTCACTGAAACCTGCGCTGGCTCCCTGTTGCATAGACTGTGCTTCCCAAAGAACATAAGGGCTGCAGCATGGTTCGAGGGAAGCCCTGAGTAATCAGAGTCAAACTTGGGTCAGGACTTCTCAGGCCCTTTAGTAAGCTAACATCTCTTGCAACTAACTCTCTAAGGTGAGGGTTGGAGGGGATGGTACAGGAGGCTTCCCAAATTTCTGTGACTGTGGACTTCTTTGCTCCCAGACATCTCATGAATCAGGTGCTCCAGGGACACTGATTTGGGGATCACTAGCTAAAGGCTAAAATTCACATCCCTTACCAGGGCAATCGAAGCGTCATAACTTGGACTCACCTTGTTTTCCAAGCCTGGCTGCCACGTCTCCACCACCTCAGTACTTCGCTTTGTAAAGTTTGTAAAGCCCATTCCTTCTAACATAGCTTCCTGGCCACCTCCTTGGGAAAGCCCTCTCTCCTTTCCAGGAGTGAATTTTGTCACAATGTGACAGTTACACAAAAGATCAGAGCAAACAGTAACGTTTGCACTTAGTCAAAGTGATTGTTCACTTGCATTTAAAGGATAAACTGCTTGAAAAGTTCAGACCTCACTCATGCAGCTAGACTTTCACACAGGTCTGCAGGGTAGAGTGCCCACACTGGGGGGCTGCACGGTCTCACCCTCCCCACAGACGGCACCTGCTGTGCTGCTCAAAAGAGTTCTGTCTTTCTCTTTGCTCTGCTCTTCTGCTGCCTGGACGGTCTTTTCTTTCTTTCTCTTTTTCTTTCCTCTTTCTCTCTCTCTCTTCTTCCTCCTTTCTTTGTCTTTCTTTTGCTAATTGTAGACCTAGATTTGCATCAATCATATGTTTAAGTATCTTTTCCCTCCAGAGGGCATACATACACAGGAGCCCCACATCACATGGCTTCTCCTGGCCTCAGTGAGCCTAAGGCAGTAAGAAGCTGGGATGGGCACACATAGGTGGCTTGGGCAGGGACAGCCACATCTGGCCCTCCTGACCCTTTCTTAAGTGAAGCCAGGGCATGGGTAAGTCTCCATTGCGGCTGATCCCACAGGCTTACCAGGGAGGCGGCTGTGCTTCAGGGCCAGCAGCGTGGCGGACAGAGGCTTCGTGTTCTGTGTGAACCCAAACACGCTGCAGAAGCTTTGAGGACTTTGTCGGGAGAGTTTCCTTCTCCCTCTCAAAGCTCCTGGAGGCCATGAAGGCTGGCCTGAGAATCATGATTTGGTGTCATTGCCACCTCAGGCTTCGCTCGATGACAAGGGTGACATATATAATTTGCCATTCAGACTAAGACTTTTGAAAGGGGAAGGGGTTGACTAATGTGTGGGAAGACAGGCATAAGTGGGAACATCCTGATAATGGGGGACACACAAAGTCTGACAATTCAGTTCTCAAGCTCATCCTAGAAAAAGTGCCACACACCTCATCGCCGAATATCACAATAGGCACCTTCCCCTGGGAAGCTATGGCCTAGTGCACCTTGCAAAACAATTCTGGAACTCTTTTACTGGGATGTCCAGGAGAACTGTTGTCATATTACCCTTTGTGTACTGAATGTCATCAAAATGTCTTCCTTGCAATATTTCCTTTATCTTTGGGTAAAGGAAAAAGTCACCGGGGGCCAGATGAGGTGAGTAGGGAGGCTGTTTCGATACAGTTATTTGTTTACTGGCTAAGCACTCCCTCCCAGAAAGTGTTACAGTGTGAGCTGATACATTGTTGTTATGCAAGAGCCACACTTTTTTTTTTTTTTTTTAATTGTTGGGGATTCATTGAGGGTATAAGAAACCCCGTTACACTGATTGCATTTGTTAGGTAACGTCCCTCTTATAATCGTGTTTTGCCCCCAAGAGCCATATCTTTTTCACGCCAAGATTTTCAGTTAAGATTTTTCTAACTGTTTCTCTGTTGTTGTTTACTTGGTCTGACATACTTCTCACACTCAGCTGATGATTTTGATGTATAATTTGATGAATTTTTGCAATGTTTCCATCATTTATGCTCATCACTGGCTGCCCTGACTTCTCTTCATCAGTGAGACTTTCTCTGCCCTCGGAAAAACATTCAATCTGTTTGTCCCCTGTTGTTTTCTTCATGGCATTATTCCCATAAACTTGGAATAACATGTCCCTGATTTCACTTCCACTCTTGCCATATTTAAAAAGGAATTTAATGTTTGTTCATTGCTCTAATTCAAGTTCTGTCATTCTCACAATGGCACCTCCACACGCACAACAATAATGCAAACCACTCAGCAAGACACTTCCACACGGCGACGTGAACACAACTGTGAGACACTGATAAACCAAGGTTATGAACTCAGTAAGGACTGCGTTTTCTGTGCTGTTCTGCCAACATGAGCTTATATTGGCAAGTTCATGAACTTAATTGTCAGAGCTCATATGGTCATTTTAACCCAAGACCAGCTTAGAGAAGGCAGCAAGGAGCACTCAGGCTCATGGCTAGGAAGCAGGGCAGCTACCTGTGCACTCCAGGCTCACTGAGGTGAGAGGTATGGCCACATAAAAGAAGGTTTGATCCCTTTCTAACCATCTGCCCTCCCAAGGGTTCTCTGGAGCAGACACCCCTCCCATCCTTACCCCAAATACACAGGACAGTGAGGGGCAAAGATAGCTCAATAAAAAGTATTGTAAGGCCTCCCAATGCTATAGGCAGCTGAGCCACCAAGGACTGTCATGGCAGCTGCAATCAATAAAGTTCTTAAATCCTGTTTGTTCCAATGGGGGGCTCCAAGACCATTCAACGGGGGAAAAATGGTCTTTTCAAAAAATGATGCTGGGACAACTCAATATTCACACGCAGAGGCATAAAGGTGGACCCCCACCTCACTGTGTATGTAGAAATTAACCCAAAGTGGATCAGAGAGCTAAATATAAGACCTAAAACTATGAAACTCCTAGAAGATGACATAGGTGTAAATCTTGGTGATCTTGGAGTAGGCAATAGTTTCTTAGACATGACACCAAAGGCATACGCAACCAAGGAAAGAAGAACTTCACCAAAACAAACTTCAGTGCTATAAAAGAGCAAGAAAGTGCAAAGACAAACCACAGAATGGACGAAAGTATTTGCAAATCATACATCTGATAAAGGACTTGTATTTAGAATATGAAATGAACTTTTACAAATCAATGATAAAAAGACAGCTCAATTAAAAAATAGGCAGAAAATGTGAATAGATCTTTCTCTAAAGAAGATAAACCAATAGCCAATAAGCACATGAAGAGACATGCCACATCATTAGACATCAGGGAGATGCAAAGTAAACCGTGATAAATTACCGCTTCTCACAGGGTAGGATGGTTCGAATAAGTAAGTTAGATGATGACCGATGTCAGCGCAGATGTGAAAAAACTGGAACTGTCCTACGCTGCTGTTGGTGGGAATGGAAAATGGTGCAATAGCTTAGAAAAACAGTCTGGCAGTTCCTCAAAGGGTTCACTTCCATATGATCCAGTAATTCCAGTCCTAGAATTTTAGTCCTAGGCGTTTACCCAAGAGAAATGAAACATCTGTCCACACATACACTTGTACACCCATGTTCACAGCAACTTTATTCATAATAGTCAAAAATCTTAAAATGACCCAAATGTCCAACAACTGATGAATGGGTCAATAAAATGTGGTATATCCATACAATGGAACATTATTTGGCAATAAAATGGAATAAAGTATCGACACATCCTACAACCTGGATAAACCTTGAATACATGCTAAGTGACAGAGGCCAGGCACAGAAATCCACATATCATGCTACCCCTTTGTATCAAATGCCCAGAATAAGCAAATATATAGAGACAGAAAAAGTAGATTAGTGGTTTCTTGAGGCTGGAGGCTTTTTTATTTATTTATTTTTATTAAATCATGGCTGTGTACATAAATGCAATCATGGGTATAATGTGCTGGTTTTATATATAATTTGAAATATTTTCATTGAACTGGTTGACATAGTTTTCATGGCATTTTCTTTGTTATTGCGTGGAGATATTTATATTCTACATTTAGTAAGTTTCACCTGTACCCTTCTGAGATGCACCGTAAGTGTGGACCCACTAAATACTCTCCCTCCGCCCATCCGAGGCTTGAGGTTTGAAGAGAAATGATGGGTGACTAGTTATCCCAGCACCATTTACTGAATAAGGATTCTTTCTCCCAGTGTATGCTTTTTGTTTGCTTTGTCAAAGATTAGATGGCAATATGAGGGTGGTTTAATCTCTAGATTCTCTGTTCTGTTCCATAAATATATGTCTCTATTTTTATGCCATTACCATTCATGCTGTTTGATCACAATAGCTTTGTGTTATAGCCTGAAGTCTGGTAAAGTGATGCTTCCAGATTTGTTCTTATTTTGTACGATTGCATTGGCTCTTTGAGGTCTTTTCCGATTCTATATGAAGTGTAGAACTAATTTTCAAGATCTGGTTGTGAAATGGGACCCACACCTCTCACCACTCACAAAAATTAACTCATACTGGATAAAAGCTTCAAAGCTAAGTGATGAAACTATAAAAATCCTAGAAGAAAGTATGGGGAAAACTCTTAAAGATAACGGCCCAGAGAAAGAATTTATGAAGAAGACAGTCAAGTTGCAGTTAAGTTGCAGCAACAACTAAAATAAATAAATGAGACTTGATCAAGTTAAAAAGTTTCTGTACAGCCAAGGACACAATCAACAAAGCAAACAGACATGGGAGAAGATAACTGTAAGCTATGCATCTGATAGAGGGCTGATAACCACAGTCTACAAAGAACTCAAACAAATAAACAAGAAAAGATCAAGCAACCCCATTAAAAACCGGGCAAGAGACATAACAGAAACTTTTCTGGCAAAGATAGACAAATGGTCAACAAACACATGAAAAAAAATCTCATCATCTCTAATCACTAGGAAAGTGCAAATCAAAACCATATTGACTATCACCTAACTCCAGTGAGAATGGCCCACATCATAAGGTCCCAAAGCCACCAGATGCTGGCGTGGATGTGAAGAGAAAGAAACACTCATACGTTGTTGTGGGGACTGCAAACTTGCACAACCTCTATAGACAGTAGGAAGGAGATTCCTTGAAGAACTTAAAGTAGATCTACCATTTGATTCTACAATCCCACTATTAGATATTTATCCAAAGGAAAAAAAGGACATTTTATCATAAAGATACTTGTACTCAAATGTTTATTAGCAGTACAATTCACAAACACAAGGATGTGGAAACAATGCAAGTGCCTTTCAATACATGAATGGATTAATAAGTTGTGTTATACCATGGAATTTTTTTTTTTTTAATGAGACAGAGTCTCACTATGTTGCCCTCAGTAGAGTGCCATAGTGTTCCAGCTCACAGCAACCTAAATTTTGGGGCTTAAGCAATTCTCTTGTCTCATCCTCCCAAGTAGCTGGGACTACAGGCACCCACCACAACACCTGGCTATTTTTCTGTTGCAGTTGTCATTGTTGCTTAGCTGGCCTGGACTGGGTTTGAACCCGCCAGCCTCGGTGTATGTGGCTGACGCCGTAACCACTGTACTATGGGCGCCGAGCCATACCATGGAATATTATTTAGTCATAAAATGATGGAGATCTATCGAGTCACATCTTCTGGAACAACCTGGATAGAATGGAGGACCATTCTCTTAAGAATTGCAAAAATAGGAAAACAAATACCACATGTACTCAATACTAAATTAGAATGAATTGATCAACACCTATATGCTCATATGGAAGCAAAACTCATTGAAATTTAAGTTGGGAGGAGGGAGAGAGGGGATGGGTAAACTCCTGCCCAACAGGTACATTGCACAGGTGTATAGCACACTTGCCGGCAAAGGGCACACCTATAACTCTGACTTTAAACATACAAAAACAAACTATGTGACCAAAAACATGTGCCCCCGTAGTAATCTGAAATTAAAAACATTTTCTAAAATTTATTATGGTGTTGGTTGCACAACTCTGTGAGTATAATGAAAACCATTGATTTGTGCATTTTTTGGGGGGGACAGTCTCACTCTGTTGCCCTGGGTAGAGTTGTGCGGTTGTGGCTCACAGCAGCCTCAAACTCTTGGGCTCAAGAGATCCTCTTGTTTCAGCCTCTCAAGTAGCTGGGACTATAGATGCCTGCTACACACCTGCTTAATTTTTCTATTTTTAGTAGAGATGGGGTCTCGCTCTAGCTCAGGTTGGTTTTGAACTCGTGAGCTCAGGCTATCCACCCTATGTGCCTCCCAGAGGGCTTGGATTACAGGCCTGAGCCACTGCACCTGCACAATTATACATTTAAATGGAAAATTATAAGATATAATTATATCTTATAGGGCTGTTAGAAAGGAAGAGCAGTTTGATGGCTGAGCGAGCACTGATGCAGCATCACAACCTGCCCTCAGGATTCTCAGAGCAACGCACCTGCTGCATTTCCATCTTTTTTCAAAAATGTGAATGAAACTGCATCTACAGGACACACCTTCAAAAACAAGAACAAGAACCGCACAACAGAACAGGACTGAGCACAAGCCCACGCCACCAGCAGACCCATCCTAAGTAACTGACGGGACGTCAGCAACTTTGTACACGGGCAGTGGCACTAAGGGACAGAACCGGCGACTTCTCTGCCTTCTCACTACCGTACAAGGCCACAGGACATGGTGGCACAAGTCGGACCTCTCAGCTGATGCTCACTGCAGACAGCAGGGCCGGTGGCCCTCAGCCCCCACTGCCACCCAGTCTGCCGCCACCCTCAGCCCAAAATAGGCTCTGCGATGTGGCATGCTACCCAGTAGCCAGCTTGGCTTTGCGCCACCTGCAAATGTATTAGTGAGGCCCCTCCCACAAGTAGCTTCGTTATCTGAAGGTGACAGTTCAATAGAAAATGCCACCTTGGAAGAGGAGACCTCAGGAAGAACAAGACCCAATGATGTGTTCAGGCAAGAACAGGGAAAAAAAATGTAAGACCGTGCTAGCAGTGTCTGGGCACAAGATGAACACTTCCATGGAGTCTCAGAACAACGCTGCTATTACAACAATTCCTTATCCAAACAGAACATTTGCAAGTGTTCATCCTTCCTCGCCTTGCTGGGCAGTGCTCAAAATCACCTGCTGAGGCACCTGCATTTAGCAGGGAGGCTCAGAGAGGCTCAGAGCCTAAGCAGCCCCCAGTGGAGTATGACAGGGAAGCAGTGAGGCTCCCAGTGCCGCACAGCGAGTCTGCAGTCCCACCCCAGGACAGCCTCGCCGGCCCTCCCCCAGCTCACTCCCAAAGGTCTCCAGCTGAGATCACTGTTGATTGCACTGTTACTTTTCATGCTCCAGAAATGGATTCATCTCAAAAACCATGATGTTCTGGGCTGTTCAAAGGACCATGTGGCCTGAGGGTTCACATCTTCAGACAAACAGTAAATAACCATCAACTAGTGACCCAGCTCAGTTGCCTGGTTCCTGTGCCGATCCTGACATGCAGCAGGAATGGTGGCAACTTGACCCCTCCTGCTACACATGGGGAAACCGAGGCCTGGAGTGATAAAGTAACTGCCCAAGATTATGAGCAGGACATAGCAGGGCTGGAATTACGAGGCAAGGGCTGAGGGGAATTAGACGAGCTGAAGTCCTATGAAGTGGCATTCAGCCCTTAGCTCCTCATGTCCAGGCTGTGGCTGCAGCTGTCCTCAGAGAGGCTCTGTCCTTACTGGCAGGCACTCTGGGCTCCTGCCCAGGTCTGTTTGGCTTGGACTTCAAAGGAGCAGAACAGCTGAGCATCTGGGACTTCCCTGATGTCCAGAGAGCAAACATCAAAGATTTGCCAATGAGAGGCCACCTGTCCCATAGGCGGAGGCTTTGTGGGACCAGGCCTACTTTGTACCTGGCTAAGCACACAGTTTCCAGGAAGGGAAGGGGTGGGCTGCGTGGCAGTGGCAGCAGGACCAGGCAGCAGGCTCACCGAGGGGCTAGCCTGGGAGTTCAAGATCTGGCTGATCCGGCTGACCTGGCTTAGAAACCTGGTCAGAGTCAATGACTCTCTCTGTGAGCCTCAGTTTCCTCATCTGTAAAATAGGAACAATAAACTCCAAGGCTATTTGTAGGAATTAAATCGGGTGACACAAATGAAATAGCCTGGAATAAAGGAGGGCTTAATAATCGTCACCTCACTCCTTCCCTGGTCCCTTTTATCCTTTGCCTTATGGTTTGTGTTGAACTGGGACCAGAGAGGGATGAGGGAGGGAACATACTTAGGGGTCCAGAGTAAGGCAGATCGTTACAGACCAGGTCTAGCTTTAGGTTGAAGAAACAGGTCAGGATGCAGCTTTGCTGAACCTGGGTTCAGGCCCAGCTTTGCCGGTAATGACCAGCCATGGACCTGCAGACAAGTTGGCGCCCCTCTCTGTGCCTTTGTTTCCTGGGCTATTAATTAAATTCAGCGGCACCTGTTTCACCTAATGTGTGACGATTAATGTGGGAGGCGGATAACGGCCCCCAAAGATGTCCAAGTCCTCAGGCCCTAGACTGTGAGTGTGCTACCTCGCAGTGTCCTGGGTTGTACGGTGTCTTTCCAGAGTTCATGTCTCCTTGGAACCTCAAAATGTGGCCTTATTTGGAAATGGGGTCTTTGCAGGTGTGATTGTTAAGATGAGGTCATAGTGGATTAGGATGGGCACTAAACCCAGAAGACGACGCGCAGAGGGAAGAAGCCGTGTGGAGAGGGAGGCAGGGACTGGAGTGCCACCTCCATGAGCAGACGAACACCAGGGATGGTTGGCAGCCACCAGAAACTGGAAGAAGCAGGAAGGGTCCCCCTCTACAGCCTTTGGAAGTTGCATGGCCCTGCCGGCACCTTGATTTTGGACTCTCGGCCTCCAGAACTGAGAAATGTCTGTTGTTTTATGCCATCCCAGATTGTGGTGCTTACAGTAGCAGCCACCGGAAGCTAATGCATTCAGCAAAGGAGACTTTGCCGAGGGATTAAGGTCAGAACTTCAGACGGGGAGATGGCCCTGGGTTATCCAGGTAGGCCTGGTGTCCTCACAGGGCCCTTATAGAAGGGAGGTGAGAAGTCAGACAGGACAAGATGGCATGGTGACGGAGAATGATCAGAGTGATGCGGCCCCGCCCACAGTCTGATGTTTGCTCCGTAAGACCCATTTTGGACTTCTGACCCCAGAACTGCAAAAGAGTAAATCTGTGTTGTTTTCAGGCACTGAGTTTGCAGTGATTTGTTACGGCAGCTGCAGAAAATGAAAACAATCACATGAAGCCATGTTACTGAGCTGGTGGGCTGGAGTCACCTGATGCTACCTTGCTCAGGCTGCCCCAGGGTCCAGACAGCACCACCAGCTAGGCAGTTTGTTAAGAAACAGATTCCCAGGCTCAGCGCCTGTGGCTCAACGGGCTAGGGCGCCAGCCACGTACACCTGAGCTGGCGGGTTCGAATCTAGCCCGGGCCCACCAAACAACAAAGACGGCTGCAACCAAAAAAAAAAAATGGCCTGGCGTTGTGGCGGGCGCCTGTAGTCCCAGCTACTTGGGAGGCGGAGGCAGGAGACTCGCTTGAGCCCAGGAATTGGAGGTTGCTGTGAGCTGTGATGCTATGGTACTCTATCCAGGGTGACAGGTTGAGGCTCCGTCTCAAAAAAAAAAAAAAAAAAGAAACAGATTTCTGAGCCCAGTGCCAGAGGGGAATCTGCAGGGCAGTGTCCAGGGGCCTGTGTCTGTGCCTGTACCTGGTGACTCTGATGAGCACACAAGTTTGGGTCACCCTGGGCCCAAAACCGTGACATCTGTGGGGGCTGAGGGGACTTGTGACCCTTACTGCTCTAGCCACTGTGAGCTTGGGGGAAACTTTAGGCTCAAGTGCTACACTTTCCTTGGATAACATAAAAAATGTGATTTTTTTTTTTCTTCCTGTCTTCATTTTTATTGAAGTACTTCTTCAGTTCTCTGGGTTTGGCCCTGGGGATAGGACAAGGAGCTGGGGAAGAGGCAGGTGCAATCAGTGGGGCTTGCTGGGTCTCCCTAACAGGAGTGGCTGAAAGAAGGTCTGTGGGGCCTCAGGAAGGAGGAGATAGATGGCTGCTAGGATCAGGGGGCAGGCGGGTGTGTGATGTGAACCAGCAGCCCGAGTGGGCAAACACAAGTACAAGGGCAGGCCAGGCCGGGAGCTCAGGGGCTGTGTAAGAAGCTGGGGCGTCAGCTGGGGGACCCCACTGCAGAGACCTCCACGGGTTGAGGATGGGTAGGGATGAAGGAGTCAAGGCTGCAATGGATCAGATGTATATTTCAGGAGAAAAACCAGTCGACGACAGTGACAATTCAGTATCATGTGACGATTCTGTACCTGAAGCTTCACAGAGAAGCCACAGTCATCATGACATACAAATCATGATAACTTACACTGACCCTTTTTAAAATCAATCCTCTCAGCACACCTGCCTGTTAGCACCAGCGTCCACCCTGGTCATGGTGCCACTGTCTTGGTCAGGCAGTATCCAGATGACCCACATGTGTTATAAGTGCAGAATGTGGAAACAGCCTAAATGCTCACCAACCCAGGAATGGATTAACAAGCTGTGGTATATGTATACTATGGAATACTATTCAGCCATTAAAAAGATGGAGACTTAACATCCTTTGTGTTAACCTGGATGGAAGTGGAACACATTATTCTTAGTAAAGCATTACAAGAATGGAAAAGCAAGAATCCTAGGTACTCAATACTGATATGAGGAGAATTAATGACCTAGTACACGGTGGGGGGTGGAGGAAGGGGAGAGCAGAGAGAGGGTAAGATGGGGGGTGGTGGGAGGTCTCAGTGTATAACATATCTTTTGGGGGCAGGACAAAATTATAAGAGGGACTTTACCTAAAAAAGCAATCAATGTAACCTGGTTCTTTGTACCCTCAATAAAGCCTCAACAATTAAAAAAATAATAAATGCACCTGCTGTTTTGGGGGGGGTCTAACGTGGCCCTACACAAACTTTCCCCTTCAAAAACAAAGGACACAAAGGACCTAGTTAACTTCACCCACAAATCCAGCCACAGGACCCTAACCCACCAAAGCCCTCCGGGCAAAGTGTGGATTTTTCCCACACCCCCATCTTTGCACTGCCCTGTCTCTGTCCCTTTCAATAAACCTGGCCTGGACCTCTTTGCTCCTGGGTGCTGGCACCACACCTTTCACCTGCTGACTGAGGAGGTTACTTGAGACTACATTATATGATCAGATCCACTGCAGGTAGAAATGCACATCTTGGACAAAGTTGCAGCCTCAAAAAGTTGATGGGAGTGATGCTGAAGGCCTCGTGGATCAGAAGCTGAGACATCAGCAAATGGGGCTGGATCGTCGCAGAGTGAGCCCAGCTGTCAACCAAACTAGACAAACAAGGGCAGAGTAAGAGCAATTAAAAAAAAAGGAAGGGCGGCTGCCTGTGGCTCAAAGGAGTAGGGTGCCGGCCCCATGTAATGGAGGTGGTGGGTTCAAACCTGGTCCCGGCCAAAAACTGCAAAAAAAGAGAGGAAGTCTTACAGGAAAATTGGTGGAGCCCCTTGAATGTTTTTATGCGAATGAATGACTCTCTTTATTAATATATTGTGACATTTAAATGTGTACGACCTTAAGGTACTTTCACACACAAATTTATTGGCAAAATACCACTAAAAAAGAAAAAAAATCTTTTATTCATTTAAAAAATTCTCCCAGAGGGCAGCGCCTGTGGCTCAAAGGAGTAGGGTGCCGGCCCCATATGCCAGAGGTGGCAAGTTCAAGCCCAGCCCCGGCCAAAAACTGCAAAACAAAACAAAACAAAACGAAAATTCTCCCAGAGTTATAACTGTAGTTTAAACATTTTAAAATATAAAATTAACATTTTAAATAATTTTGGGTTTCTATTTTCAAAATTTAGTTCCAATGAAACCTTTGTTTACTATTTACTATGAAATTAAAAGGCCTCTTTCAGGGCCCTGTTGTTCTTATATAAACACCTCTTTTGCAAATCTGCTTCTATCTGCTTCTTGTTAGACTGTGAGCTCTTAAGGCAGGTATTTACGTTCCCATCTCTGTGCTCCCTGGCACCCAGACAGCCTGGCATAGAGTGGATGCTCTGCCCGGGTCTGTTAAACAAACGAGTAAAGAAACTGCATTTTGCCACTTGCTGGATGGCTGTTCACTCACGATCTGTAGCAGTGGACTCAGAGAGTCCCTGAACTTGTGGACTTTAGTTTGGCTGCTGGGGCTGTAGGGGGCCTGGTCCAATGTGATGCATATAGATGCTGAAATCAAAATAAAGCCTTGTCACATGGCTTCTTACAAAGAAAAATAATGAGAAGAAAGCAAACGATGTGGGGTGTGGTGTTCTTTAGCAGACCAGCTGTCCTAGCGTTTGGCTTCTGCTGCCCCAGCCCTCACTCATATGCCAAGGAGCTGCAGCTGTGAGCAGCCAGCACAGTGGACATCCAAAGTCAAATGGAGGGACCTTGGGAAAGACAGGAAGGAAAAGATAGAGAGACAGAGGATCCTGTGGATACTCATTAGCTGCTGGATCCAGCCATACCTGAAGCCAGCCGTCTGAGACTTTTAAGTTTCATGACCCATCATTTTCTCTTTTTTTTTGTTGAAGCGAGTCTCTCTCATTTGAGAACGAACCACTCCTTTTAGCTGATTTCTGGGAATACAGAAGGAAGAAGCTGACAGCAGGCTGAATACAGTAGTCAGGAGGGAAGAGATCCTGGCTCCTGCACCAGGAGAGGCAGAGGAGACTCACTGAAAACCCTAAAAACATGAGCTATTTTCCTAGTTTCAAAATAACCCTGCTCTAGGGGTGAGGGTGGGGTAGCACAATAAACAAACCAAAATTAAACCAAAACCAAAGACGGATTTTAAAACCACAGCATGGAAAGGAGGCAAAGTAAAGAAGGCAGGTAGGAAGGACCAATGAACAAACATCTTAACTAAAAACTCACTTAAGAAGGTATTAAAGTATCTGCAATCACCAGATTTCAGACTTGGTCTCCAAGGAAAAAATTCCTGACACATTTTTTTTTTTTTGAGACAGAGCCTCAAGCTGTCACCCTGGGTAGAGTGCCGTGGCATCACAGCTCACAGCAACCTCCAATTCTTGGGCTCAAGCGAGTCTCTTGCCTCCGCCTCCCAAGTAGCTGGGACTACAGGCGCCCGCCACAACGCCTGGCCATTTTTTGGTTGCAGCTGTCGTTGTTTGGCGGGCCCGGGCTGGATTTGAACCCGTCTGCTCAGGTGTACGTGGCTGGCTCCTTAGCCCGTTGAGCCACAGGTGCTGAGCCTAGTTTTTTTATTATGTAAAATTTCAAACATACAGAAAAGTTGCAAGATTAGTATAGTACTATCACTTATATTCAATAATCGTTAACATTTTGCTGCATTTGCTTTACGTATGTGTATATATGTAATTCTTGGATTTTTGTTGAACTCTTTGGAAAGTAAATTACAGACATCACAATGCTTTATCTTTCAGTTAGCAGGCATTTATGAAAAATGTGATTATCCACTATCACTTTAAGACCATTTTCATACCTAAGAAAATAATTACTAAATGATATCCTGATGTTCCATTTTCAGATATCATAAGATTGTCTATATATTCAGAATCCATTTATAGTTGTTGTTATGCATTCGTTTGTTATGTTATAGAAACAAACTCCTCCCCCCATTCCTATACATTTTTGTTTTTTTTTCGTGACATTGACTTATTTACCCTATGAGGCCAGTTCTTTTTTTTTTTTTTTTGAGACAGAGCCTCAAGCTGTCACCCTGGATAGAGTGCTGTGGCATCACAGCTCACAGCAACCTCCAATTCCTGGGCTCAAGCGAGTCTCCTGCCTCTCCCTCCCAAGTAGCTGGGACTACAGGCGGCCGCCACAACGCCCGGCCATTTTTTGGTTGCAGCCGTCATTGTTGTTTGGCGGGCCTGGGCTGGATTTGAACCCGCCAGCTCAGGTGTATGTGGCTGACGCCTTAGCCTGTTGAGCCACAGGCACCGAGCCGAGGCCAGTTCTTTTATAACATGTCCCAGGTGTTTCTGAATGTGTTTGGAGGCTTGGTTAGATTCAGTTTACACCACATTTTGGGGAGGACTACTCCTTAATTAACGCCATCTACTTCATAGTGGAGCATATCACAAGGCCTTGTAAGGTCTAGTTTTCCCCATGTGTCTGAGAAAGCTTGATCACTTGGTGAAGGTGATGTCTACCATGTTTATCCATTGTGAAGGGACAGTTGATTCCCCATACAGTTAGTAAACAACCTGCGGGATTATATTTTGGCACATCCTGTTCCTGATGGCCATTCAGCTGGTGGTGTGTTTAGCATCTATAAGTGAGCATTGCCTGAATCATTTAGCACACTGGTCTTCGCAAGATGGTGATTTTCTTTTTTTCTACTTCTGTTACAGGCTGGAATTCTTTCATTTCTTTTCTCTTCCTCTCTCTTCTTTTTTTTTTTTTTTTTTTTTTTAGTGTCACTATGGACTCATGCATTTTTTTACTATTATTTTTTTTTTTTGCAGTTTATGGCCAGGGCTGGGTTTCACCAGCCACTTCTGGCATATGGGGCCGGCGCCCTACTTCTTTGAGCCACAGGTGCCACCCCACATTTTTTTTTTTTTTTAAATTGAGACATAGTCTCACTTTGTTGCCCTTGGTAAAGTGCTGTGGCATCATAGCTCACAGCAACCTCAAACTCTTTGGCTCAGATGATCCTCTTGCCTCAGCCTCCCAAGTTGCTGGGACTACAGGCATCTGCCACAATGGCCAGCTATGTTTTTTTTTAGAGATAGGGTCTTGCTTTTGCTCAGGCTGATCTCACACTCCTAAGCTCAGGCAATCCACTCACAGGATCCCAGAGTGCTAGAATTACAGGTGTGAACCACCTAACCCAGTCCAACTCAAGCATTATTATTTTTTTACTTTGTTATAGACAACTAGTAATTTTGCATATGGTTCATATTGGCTATCTTCTCTCAGTTGTCTTCATCCGTCTTTGGGTGCTGCCATCCTGCTTTGTGATACTGCAAGATGTCTTAGACTCTCTTTGAACTACCCCTTCCCAGGCTTAGTATCAGCTGTTTTTCAGGGAGCCCTATTTCTTTGAGGCTTTGGTATTTAGAGAACAAGATCTAGGTGTCAAGTATGTGCATTATTTCTAGGTTCTTTCAGTGAGCAGAGCTAGAGACATTTTTGTTGTTTTTTTTTTTTTTTTTGAGACACAGTGTCACTATGTGACCTCATTAGAGTGCCCTGGCATCGTAGCTCACAGCAACCTCAAACTCTTGGGCTTAAGCAATTCGCTTGCCACAACCTCCCAATTAGCTGGGACTATAGGCACCCACACCACAGTGCCTGGCTGTTTTTGGTTGCAGTTGTCATTGTTTTAGCAGGCCGGAGCTGGGCTCAAACCTGCCAGCCTCAGTGAATGTGGCTGGTGCCCTACTCACTGATCTATAGTGCCGAGCCGAGACTTTGATTTTTAAAAAAGTTCCTGTTAGTGTTTTGATTTAAAATTAACATTACTGGCTCAGCGCCTATAGCTCAAGTGACTAGGGTGCCAGCCATACACTGGAGCTGGGAGGTTTGAATCCAGCCCGGGCCTGCCAAACAATGAGAACTGCAATCAAAAAATAGCTGGGCATTATGGCAGGCGCCTATAGTCCCAGCTACTTGGGAGGCTGAGACAAGAAAATCGATTAAGCCCAAGAGGTTTTTTGTTTTGTTTTTTTGTTGCAGTTTTTTGGCTGGGGCCAGGTTTGAACCCACCACCTCCGGTATATGGGGCTGATGCCCTACTCCTTGAGCCACAGGCGCTGCCCCAAGCCTAAGAATTTGAGGTTGCTATGAGCTGTGATGCCACAGCACTCTACCCAGGGCAACTCTGTCAAAAAAAATAATACAAATAAAATTAACATTACAAAGGCTTTAATATTGAAAGTCATGGCCATTAACATTGAGATATGAATTTATTTGGTTTATTTTTACAGCAATAATAATATAGCATCAAAGTTAGTACCATTGCTGAGTATATCTACTGAGTGAAACATGAGATTTATTTGCAATTCTTCTTGTTCTCTGAGTGTATCCCACTGAGAAGGTACAGTCAGTTTTTTCTAAGTTACTTGCAATAGTTCTTTTCTCTGAGCATTCATGTTACAAATTATGTATACAATTAGGTTCATTTGTTTCTGTTTGTATTTAATTTTATGGTTTGTTTCTTTTTAACTTCTTTTTTTGTTGTTTTTTGAGACAGAGTCTTACTATGTTGCCCTTGGTAGAGTGCTGTGGCATGTGGCATCACAGCTCACAGCAACCTCCAACTCCTGGGCTCAAGCTATTCTCCTGCCTCTGCCTCCCAGGTAGCTCGGACTACAGGCACCCGCCACAACACCCAGCTTTTTTTTGGTTGCAGTCATCACCGTTGTTTGGCGGGCTCAGGTGTATGTGGCTGGCACCTTAGCTGTTTGAACCACAGGCGCCGAGCTTCTTTTTAACTTTTTGAATGTGTGAAACAGCCATCTGTCTCAAAAGTTAATGCTAAAGGCCTGGGGTACAGTGGCTAACACCTATAAACCTAGCACTGTGGGAGGCTGAGGCAGGAGGATCCCTTGATCTCAGAAGTTCAAGACCAGCCTAAGCAAGAGCAATACCCCATTTCTACTAAAAATAGAAAAATTAGCCCGGCCTTATGGTGGGTGCCTGTAGTACCAGCTACTGGGGAGGCTGAGGTGGAAGGATCTCTTGAGCCCAGGAATTTGAGGTTGCTGTGAGCTAGGGTCACCCCATGGCAGCAGAGTGCAGCCATGTCTCAAAAAAAAAAAAAAGTCAAAAGTAAAGTATGAAAAAGTTGTTCTTAGAAACGTCATTTCCGCTATTGCCCTACTCCCTACCCCCAATAGTCAAGTAATCAATTTCACTCATTTCTCATTTATCCTTTGAGTATCCAGTCTTGCAAATAGATATGTATATTGTTACTTTTTCTCTTTTCTTTCTTATTTTGTGTGCAGTGGCTAGCATAGCTCACTGCAGCCTCCAACTCCTGGGCTCAAGTGATCCGTCTGCCTCACTGGGACTGTAGGTGTGCACCACCATACCTGGCTAATTTCCTTTTTATGTTTTATAAAAATGGGATTTTACTGGTCTTGAACTCTTTGTCTCAGGTGATCTTTCTTTCTTATGCAAAATGTAGCATACTGTGGTTACTGATTTTGCATGTTCTTGCTGTATTTCCCTAAACCAGTGGTTCTCAACTTTCCTAATGCCATAATGTATTTTCATTGTTAAAAAAGGGTCGTGACCCAAAGGTTGAGAACTGCTGCCCTAAACAGTGTATCCTGGAAATTACTGTATAGTCCCCTTTAATCTTGCTAGACACTAAGTTGTTTTCAGGTTTTTGTGATTGCCCCGGAAGCTGCTGTCATGACCATTTCCTGGTATAAGTGTGTGAAGAGTTCTCTAGGGCCAGAGTGGAGAGGGCTTGCTGGTTGGTGGGGTGTGTCCATTTGCACTAACAGATGATGTCAGGTAGTGTTTGTCACCTTCTCAGACAGGGCCACTGAGAGAGAGGGGCTTACTCGCCTCAGCACTGAGGCCACCTGAGCTCTTCCCTGCATACCCAGCATGGCACTCTAGCTGTCATCTTGGCCCTCAGCCTGTCATATCTTTATCCCCTCAGGCTCCCCCCCAACCAAGCGGCAGCGGAGGAGTCGGGGCCGGCCCAGTGGTGGTGCCAGACGGCGGCGGAGAGGGGGTCCAGCTGCCCCGCAGCAGCAGCAGGAGCCAGCCAGACCTGCTTCCGAAGGCAAAGTGACCTGTGGTAAGTTGTCTTGGACCTTGGGCGTGTGTATGTAGGGCCCAGAGCAGGCTGTAGAGATAGAGGGTGGAAAAAATAGTCATTTGCCTGGGGTGTGGCACACCCAGCACTGAAGCTGCTGCTCTCATTCTACTCAGCACAGAAGAGTTAGTGTCCTTTCTTTTGCCATCTTGTTCTTGTTTTTGTACATGCTGCCAATTGTTGAAGGATCTTTTTGTTGACCACCTCCTTCAAGAAGCTCTCCTTGCCCCAGATTCATTTGTTTATTCAGCAGACAACTGCAGGGTTTACTTGTTTAACAGCTGTTTTTTGTGCAGTGGTGAAATATCACGGGGCAAAAAAACAGGGACCTGGGGTCAGGCTGCATGATTCAAGTCCTGGCCTTGACACTCACATAAGCTGTTTGACCTTGGGCAGGTGATTGCTCCTCTCTTTGCCTTAATTTGCATAGCTATAAATGGCACCTCCCAACTAGGTTTGTTGTGAGTAAAGAGTTGGGGGAGGGGGACAGGTAACTTGGGGGACGGGTCAGCACCTGGCTGTGTACTTACTCTATGGAAGGGTTACTGCCCTATGGAGCTGGCCCTCAGCCAACACAGTGAAACTGAACATCATTTTAGACAGTGAGAAGTGCCATAAAGAGAATATGGGGAGCAAGTTGGGGAGCCAGTCAGGGTTGCATCTGGGCCTGGCAGGCTACAAGGTGGTGAGAGTTTGGATTTTATTCTGTCAAGTGCTTATCAAGGGTTCCAAGTAGGTAAGTGGCATGATCTGGTAATTTTTTTTTCTTCTTAAATTTATTTATTTTTATTTATTTTTTGAGGCAGAGCCTCAAGCTGTCACCCTGGATAGAGTGCTGTGGCATCACAGCTCACAGCAACCTCCAATTCCTGGGCTCAAGCGAGTCTCTTGCCTCCGCCTCCCAAGTAGCTAGGACTACAGGCACCTGCCACAACGCCCGGCCATTTTTTGGTTGCATCCATCGTTGTTTGGCTGGGCTGGATTTGAACCAGCCAGCTCAGATGTACGTGGCTGGCGCCTTAGCCCATTGAGCCACGGGCGCCAAGCCTTTTTAATTTATTTTTGTGACAGAGTCTCACTTTCTTCCCCTTGGTAGAGTGCCATGGCATCACAGTTCACAGTAACCTCAAATTTTTGGGCTCAAGTGATGCCTCAGCCTCCCAAGTAGCTGGGACTACTGACATCCACCACAACGCCTGGTTATTTATAGAGATTGGGTCTTGCTCTTGCTCAGGCTGGTCTCAAACTCGTGAGCTCAAGCAATCCACCCACCTCGGCCTCCCAGAGTACTAGGATTACAGGCAAGAACTACCTTGCCCAGCCTAGTACTTCTTTTACAAGAAGCTTGATCCCCTCTGGAATCTTTTGATGAGTGAGGGTTTATAAAGTGTCTAGGACAGTGCTGGGGAATCAGTACGTGCTCCATTAGGTGTACATTATATAGATTAAATTACTTGGCAGCAGGGAAATGAGTGGAAAGCTAGTCTGGTCTGGGGTAGTCATGTTGGAGAGGTGAAAGGAAATAAGACAAGATTTTGGACACAGAGCTAATAGCAGACAGGTTGGGATGGGTAGGTTGGAGGATCTTTGGTGGAGACTCACCCTCAGACTCACTCTTGAGAAACTCCATCTGGTCCTGTGGGGAAGACACAGCCATGGGCACCTCTTGCCCCATCTTGGTACTCCCTTCTCTAAGTTGGGTAAGCTGGGCAGTGCAGAAGGGATCAGATGTGGTCTTCAAGCTTCCAGGTTTCCTAGGTTATGTGGGAGATAGGAAAAGGAAGTAGCAATTAGGCTGCTGTGACAAAAGCCATAGGTAGTGTGAGTACAGGAGCTCTGGCTAGCCCGGTTCTCTGTGAAGGTGCCACGTCCACAACAAGCTTGAGGAAGCTGGAAGAGGAACTGGGAGTAGAATTCCTGGCATAGTGACACTCTTCCTACATGAAAGGCAGGAAGAGTCAGCATCTTTTGGGAGCAGAGGCTTTGTCAAGGGGCAAGAAGGGATCATGAAGGTTTGGACTTTATTTATTCTAGGGGCAGGAAGGAGCCATGCGAGGGTTCATTTGTTAATTCCTTCACCTAGTTTTTGTTAGTATTGTTTCTGTGCCAGGTGTTATGTGTATTGAGGACATAGAATTTGACCAGATGAAGCCCTGGCCTCAAGGAATTTATATTAGAGTGGACAAGATACATAACTTACAAATAAACAACTCTCATAACATCAGTTAGTGAGTGCTCTGAAGAAACAAAAAGCTAGGGAGGGGCAGCGAGAGCGGTGCCTTCTATGGAACCTGGGAAGGTCCCCCTGAAGAAGAACCAAGACTGTCTGGTGGTATGGGAGGGAAAAGCTGCAGAGACCTCAGGGGAGCTTGGGAACAGCAGGTGTATAAGGGTATATAAGGAGAAAGGGTTTAGGGGAGCAGGCTGATGTGGAAGCTGGTGGTCAGGAGCCTAAGGAGAAGCTGTTAAGGTGCTGAGGCAGGAGATGGAAGATTAGGACATCTCAGTGTCCCCAGGAGACCTTGGCCTGGGGGTGCTTCCTGCTGTCACCTTCAGAGCCTTCTCCAGCTCACCAAACACCCATCTCCACTCCCTCCTAGTGGCCCTCCAGGCAGTGGGTGTTATACCCACTGCATAGATGGGACTGCAGATACCTATGTTGGGTGCTGTCAGGAGGAGTAGAGCCAGCCCTGGGTCCTCAGATAGCTCCTGCCTTGAGGGACAGGGCATGAGAGGGTGGCTGCCAGCTGGTGACTCTCCCCCAAGTCAGGCAGTAATTCTCAGAGCTACCAGGCTGGCTGGGCAAGTGAGGGAGTCACTGCCTCAGGGAGGACAGGATTAGGCCAAGGGAGGCTTTAGGTCTCTTCCCTGAGGCCAGGAGGTTGTTACCCAGGGTGTGGCTGGGGCTTGATGGGAGTAAGCAGGTCTGACTGCTGACTCACCAGGCAGGGTGGGGCCAGAGTGAAGCTTTCCCCATCTGGGCCCCTGTTTTCCTTTCTGAAAAATGGAGTGGCTTACCTTTAGTGAGGCTAAATGCCAAACATGGAAGGAGGCCCTTCTGACCTGGTTGAAGAAGAGGCCTGGTTGCCCCTCCTTACCAGTGACATGTGGAAGGTTTGACTGCTAGTCACCTGCCCTCCATTGAGGGATACCGCGAGACTCAGCTCACAGTGCCTGAAGGTGTGAGGATGGGAACTTGGGGATCCTGGGCTTGGACACAGGATATCCTGAGTTTTCATACGGCTCTCAGGGTCAGTGCTGGGCATGTTAAACACCTGATCATGAATTCTTTAGACAGCCATTGAAGTAGGAGTGACTTCCCTCATTAGAAAAGGAAGCAGGCTGGGGGAAAGGAAACCACTAGTCTGAGTGACGGGTATGCATTTGTTTATTCTGTATGTACTTACTACATACTAGGGACAGTAGGGTGGGAGGCCTTGCTCTCACTGAGCTTGTGTTTTGGTGAGAGGAGAAAGCCAAGAGGCAGAGATTTCCAGTAACATGTCAGGGGAAGGATATTCCAGATGGAAGAGACTGGAGGAACAAAAGCTGGAGTGAGTGTGTGCCAGCACTGCTTAAGAGGGGTGCCGATGGACTTGGTACCTGTAGCTCAAGCAGCTAATACACCAGAGATGGCGGGTTCGAATCCAGCTCGGGCCTGCCAAACAACAATGACAACTGCAACCAAAAAATAGCCGGGCGTTGTGGCGGGTGTCTGTAGCCCCAGCTACTTGGGAGGCTGAGGCAAGAGAATCGCTTAAGCCTAGGAGTTTGAGGTTGCTGTGAGCTGTGATGCCACGACGCTCTATCCAGGGTGACAGCTTGAGGTTCTATCTCAAAAAAAAAACAGGGGAAGGGTGATGAAGCTGGCAAGACGGAATGGAGGAGTGATGGGCTAGGAGGTTAGGCAGGAGAGCTAGCCAGGGTACACCCTGCAGGCCTAGGGGGCCATGGCCTGGAGTTTGAGATTTTTATCGCCCTCGGTGGAGTGCCATGGCATCATTTTTTAATTTTATTTTATTTTTGAGACAGAGTCTCACTTTGTTGCCTTTGGTAGAGTGCCTGGAATCATAGTTCACAGCAAACTGAAATTCTGGGCTCAAGCTATTCTCTTGCATTAGCCTCCTGAATAGCTGAGACTATTTTTAGGGGTGGGGTTTCGCTCTGGCTCTGGCTGGTTTTGAACCTGTGAGCTCAGGCAATCCATCTGCCTCAGCCTCCCAGAGTGTTGGGATTAAAGGCATGAGCCACCGTGCTTGGACGACTTTGCATTTTTTTTAATTATGGAAAGTAGTTGAAAGATTTGAGTGACAGGATTAGCTTTGCTCCACCCCTACCCACCCCAGCTTTTCTATGGAAATTAAACCAAAGCAGATTTGACACATAACAAGCCCTCAGAGCCCCATCACCAAGCTTTAGCAGTAGTTAGCTTGTGTCTGATCTCATCCTATCAGCTGTGTTATTTTGGAGCCAATTCTAGATTCATTTACAGATATTTGACTGTGTATCTCTAAAAGATAGTTCTTTAAGATGTTACATCAAAAAAATTAGCAACTCCTTGGGTGGCGCCTCTGGCTCAGTAGGTAGGGCACTGGCCCCATATACCGAGGGTGGTGGATTCAAACCTGACTCTGGCCAAACAAAAAATAGCTGGGCAGTGTGGCGGGCGCCTGTAGTCCCAGCTACTCTGGAGGCTGAGGTAAGAGAATCACCTAAGCCCAGGAGTTGGGCGATATTAAGGGGCGATAAAGTGAGATTCTGTCTCTTAAAATTAGCAGCTCCTTACTATCAAATATTTAATCAGCGTTCACACTTCAGATCGTCTCATAAATATTGGGATGTCTTGAGTCCCATCTTTAGGATTTCCCTGCTATCTCCCCACCCCCATCCCAGCCTTGCATGGACATGTTGAAAGCAGTTGTCTTTCTTTTTTTTTTTCTGAGACAGAGTCTCACTGTGTCGCCTTCGGTAGGTCACAACTCATAGCAGTCTCAAACTTCTTTGGCTTAAGTGATTCTCTTGCCTCAGCCTCCCAAGAAGCTGGAACTACAGGCGCCTGCCACAATGCCTGGCTATTTTTTGTTGTTGTTGTTGTTGTTATTGCAGTTGTCATTGTTGATTAGCTGGCCTGGGCTGGGTTCAAATCTGCCAGCCTTGGTGTATGTGACTGGCACCATAACCACTGTGTTATAGGCGCCAAGCTTCCTGTAGCATTTTCTAAAGACTGGAATCTGCTGATTGTATCCTGCAGTAGAGTTGATTTAATGTGTTCTCTTGTCATCTATATTTCTTGAATGTCAGATTCTGGTTTGATGTTTTGTTCATAGCTCACTTCCAACGGGGTATGGTGCTCTTCCATCAGGAAGCAGTCACTGACTGCCTATCTTTTTCTGGAGTTAGAGGCAGTTTCTCCTCATTGCCTCAGTTTATTAGTTCAGTAGGAGTCAAAGAAGTTTACACTTGACACCACAGCCCTGCTGTGTTGTGGGGAAGAGAATAATGAGGGAGGTGTAGGGGTGGATGCTTTGAGGGTCCCATTGTTGTCCAGAAGAGGATGGTGCTGGTCCTGGTTTGGCAGTGGGGATGGGGCCTTTCCATTGACGTGTGGCAGCTGCCTCTCTCCACCAGGGCTGGGACTTCCCCACCAGTGCCTTGGGAACACAGATCCACTTTGTCCCCAGCCTACCCATATAGGAACTCTGAAAGGGAGGACCTGAGTGATGTTCATCTCTGGGCTCCCAGACACACCCAGTATAGGATGGCACCCAAGGCTACTCACCCAGTCCTTAAACTTCACTCTCTGTTTCCCATCTGGGGAGTCCCTCCCACTTCCTCTGTGTCCCATCTGCTCCAGAAGAGAGACTGGAAAGGTATGGGGTGGGAGACAAGAGGGTGGGTGCTGGAGCCTACTTGAGTGCAGGGAGCAGGAGCAGCTGTTCTTTCTAGGAAGGCACACCTTGACTGCAACCCTGTCAAAGTAGAAGCAGTTTAGTCAGCCCCCAGCCCAGGCCACACAGGTGATGGGTGATCCTACTGCCTCACCCCTCTGGCATACCTGGACCAGTCCAGCCACTTCCCTCCATGCCCACTACTCCCATTCTGGACAGCTATCTGTGGCTCTCCCTGTCTGCCGCCCTGTCCCTGTTCCTGCCAACCTGTCACTTGCACAGAGCAGCTGGAGTCGTCTCTGGCCACACTCCTTCCTTGTATTCAGCCATGTAATCCTCCAGTAACCCTTTCGGAGGAGGCCACTGGGGTGCAGGGAGAGGTGTCGTTAACTCTGGAAGCTGTGGAACTGTAGGGCTATGCTGCTGAGTGATACCACATTCCTTGGGTTGGCCACACACCCCAGCCCATCAGCTCATGGATGTCCTAGGTTCCTTTATTTCTTTTTCTTTTCATTCCTTTTTTTAAGTCAGAATTTTGGTCCATCTTCTAGGCTAAAGTGCAGTGGCATCATCCTAGCTCACTGCAGTCTTGAACTCTTGGGCTCAAGCAATCCCCCTGCCTTAGCCTCTTGAGTAGCTAGAGACTACAGATGCTTGTTACCACACCCAGCTAATTTTTTTATTTTTTGCAGAGGTGGGGTCTCACTCTTGCTCAGGCCGATCTCAAATTTCTCACCTCAAGCGTTCTTCCTGCTTCTGTTTTCCAAAGTGCTAGAATTGCAGGTGTAAGCCACCATGATTGGCCCCAAGTTCATTTTTTCTCCGGGCGCTGATGAGTATTTTATCTTTTCTGGGAGTGCCATTCATCTCTTCTCTCCTGTTTTACTGTCTAACCCTACTTGTCCTCCACATTTCACTTTAGATGTCCTTTCCTAGAGAGGAATTCTCTGATTCTTTTTTCTTTTTCTTTTCTTTTTTTTTTTTTTTGAGACAGAGTCTCAAGCTGTTGCCTTGGGTAGAGTGCTATGGCATCATAGCTCACAGCAACCTCCAGCGCAGGCTCACGCAATCCTCTTGCCTCAGTTTTTCCATTTTTAGTAGAGACGGGGTATCACTTGTTTGCTCAGGCTGGTCTCAAACTCTTGAGCTCAAGCAATCCACCTGCTTCCCAGAGTGCTAGGATTACAGGCTTGAGCCACTGGGCCTGGCCTTTTTTCTTTCTTTCTTTCTTTTCTTTTTTTTTTTTTTTTGAGACAGAATCTCATTTTGTCACCCTTAGTGGAGTGCCATGGCATCATAGCTCATAGCATCCTCAAACTCTTGGGCTCAAGTGATTCTCTTGCTTCAGCCTCCTGAGTAGCTGGGACTACAGGTGCCTGCCACAAGGCCTGGCTATTTTTAGAGCTCTGGCTCAGGCTAGTTTCAAACCTGTGAGCTCAGGCAGTCAACCCTCCTTGGCCTCCCAGAGTGCTAGGATTACAGGTGTGAGACACCACATCTGGCAGCTACTCTAATTCTTTCAATCTGATTCCAATTTGCCCTATGTAATTTTTCTGGGCCCTCATTTTTTTTTTGAGACAGAGTCTCACTGTGTCGCCCTTGGTAGAATGCCGTTGTAGAATGCCAGCTCACAGCAACCTCCAGCTCTTGGGCTTACGTGATTCTGTTGCCTCAGCCTCCCAAGTAGCTGGAACTATAGGAACCCGCCACAACGCTTGGCTGTTTTGTTGTTGTTGTTGTTGTCGTTTTGCAGGCCTGGGCTGGGTTTGAACCCGCCAGCCTTGGTGTATGTGACCAGTGCTCTAACCACTGAGCTATGGAGTACCAAGCCAGGCCCTCATATTTTTTAATTATGTATTCATAATATATAGTTGTGTGAGAGGCAACAGACAGGATAGGGATAGTTCAGAGCTTGGGCTCTGCCAGCTCTTCCAATTCCTACCTCTGTGGCCTTAAGCAAATGACTCAACCTCTGTACCTCAATTTTCCCATCTGTAGAAAGGATAGCATCATCTTACAAAGTTGTGGGTACAATCAAAAGGGTCAGCAGAGCTGGGCAGAGGGTAATGAACCTGTAGTCCCAACTACTCAGGAGGCAGAGGCAGGAAGATCACTTGAGCCCAGGACTGTGGGGCTGCAGTGAGCAATAACGATGCAACTGTACTTTAACATGGAGGACAAAACAAGACCCTGTCTCTTTTAAAAAAAAAAAAAAAAGAAGTCAACATAAGTATGTAATACTGTGGCAGCCCATGGTAAATATATGTCACATGTTGTTATTTTAATGAGAGATAAGGCTTGTGATTCAGGGCAGGGATGGAGCAGAGAATTAGAAAGCTTGTCTTTTCCTCTAGCCTGGTGGAGTCTCCCTGTACTCTTCCTGTATGTACTAGGATTTTATTTTCTGGACTCTGGTGAAAGATTTCCCCATCTGTAAACAGGGGTGATGAAAGTGCTCTGAAGATTAGGTGGGCTGATTAGGTAGGGCATGGTATGCAGGGAATGATCCCCAACTTTGGGTTTCATGTCTGCCTGTCTCAACACAGCAGGACCCTCATGTCATCCTAGCATGCCTGACAGTCATTAAGTATTTGTTGAATGAGAGCTTGAATAAGGACACACTTGAGTCTGCCCTGGCCCTATCCTGTGTCCACCCCTGATGTGATGGGGGCTCCAGGTAAATAGAAAATTTATACCACAGATCAAGTAACTATCCAAACTAAAGAGAAGGGTAAGCTGGGAGAAGATTCAACTGGGCAGGATGTGGGATTCTGGGAGTTGAGCCTTGGGGATGTTCTGGGTGGAGGAGGTAGAAAGGTAATTTTGTGAGTAAGGCTTGTGTTGGGAGCACTTCGTTGTGACTGCAGGGAAGGGTATAGGAGGATGTAGCAGGGGCTGGAAGAGTTGATGAAAGAGAAGGTTGGCTCAGGCACTCACTGGAGAGATAAAAGCCTGGATAGGAGCCATTAGGGTGGAGAAGTGGGTGTTGAAATCACAGTTTCTGTTTCTGGGTGCTGTCTGTTTCGTAGACCCTGAGTCAAGTATTTACAAGTTGCCTGATTTAATCCTCATGACTCTTTTGTGCAGCTGGGACCTCTTGTTTGTCTGTTTTTCAGATGGGGAAACTGAGGCTCAGAGAGGTGAAGTCACATGCCCAAGGCCCTAAAGCTAGAGAGTAGCAGAGCTGGGACTCACTTCAAGGTCTGTGGGACTCTGCCACCTGGCTCTGCTATTGACCAGCCCTGAATGACTTTGGACAGGTGTTGCTCCTCTCATGTTGATCAAGGGCATCACCATACTGAGGGCATAGGAATCAATGATGTGGACCCAGAGGGCTTATCTGGTCCTCAGAATGGAGGGAGCTGGGCCTGAATGATGTGGGAGGGCCTGGGGGCTGAGGCTGGGCCTTGAATGGAGAGGATGGGGTTCCCCAAGAGCCAGAAAGGGGAAGGGCTTGGGGTTGGGAAGAGGAAGTGGTTGAGGCTGAGAAGTCATCTGGGGGAGCTAGCAACCTACCTGCTTTGAGGCTGACATGGTCTGTGAAAAATGAAGGGAGTCCATGACATGAGATTTCCCAGGGCCTCAGTTGTCTTCATCTGTCAAATGGGCTAAAGGTGGTCCCTGCCCGATGGGGCTGATTCTGCTGAATCTCCAAGGGTTGAGCATTTTTTAAATCAGAGTGGTTGGCACTGCCATTCTGAGAGCACCCATTGGGCACCATGCTTATTATTGTCCTGTTCCTTTCTGTTCATTGCTCTCTTTTTAATCATCTTTATGGCAGGGATTGTTCCCTGTTTTAGGCAAGAACCTGTGCTCAGAGAGGTTGAGATTTGTCCCTGGTCAGTGAGTGCCTTGAAGGCTCCTGGGTTGGAATCAAAAGCATGCTCTCTGGGGCATGGGAGATTAAATGACGTCTGCCAAGCACTGCCACTGCCACTACCTGGCCTTATGACCTTGGGCAAATCTTTTTACTCCTTTTGGCCTCCATCTCTTCATCTGTAAATTGGGAGTGATAATAGGGTCTACCTCAGAGAGTTGTTTGTGGATTAAATCAGTTCATATGATTCAAACACTGAAGTAGTGCCTGCAGATAGCCAGCACTCTGTACTAGGCGCCTGCTGTCATTTCCAGCTAGTAGTTCATCCTCGGGACAACCTCGTTGGATGTGGATAGAGGTGGTACTGTTACTAGCCCTGTTTCACGTAGGAGAATTTAGAAATCCCAGGGTAGAGTTATATGCCTGAATTCATGTTTGCAGTGATAACCTCAGAAATGCTGTTTTCTGTCCTTATGCCTTGCTACCTCATTTGGGCAGATTTGAGTAGAGTAGTCAGAGAAACCGAACCCATACTAGCTTGTAGTATGTAGCTGAAAATCCTGGGGCAAGGTGATCCTGGGTTCCCATGATGAATTCAAGTACCCTTTTCAGTCCTTGACCCTGTATAGGTGTCCTTCTATCCTCTCTTGGTGGCATAGTGGCCACTGGAAGCTCTGGGCTTATAGCCTGCCATCTTAGCAGCCTCTGTGGAAAGAGAATACTTGATTCCTGAGCCACACAGATCCAGCCTGGAGTATCCTGGGGTTTGTGCCTCACTGGTGCCTGCTTGAGAGGGATGGGGATGTGGTTTGCCCCACATGAATCTCATTGTCGGGGGGCAGAGTGTGAAGCTGGCTACCTAAAAGCAAGTCCATTTAGTTCATTTATTGGGTTTTTCACAAATACATAATTGAGCACCTAATGTGTGCTACAGTTCCACAAGCAAACAAAACAGACAAAAATCCCTTCATGGAGCTCCCATTGTGGGAAGGGATGTCAGATAGTGATGGCAGTAACCCACAAAGTAGGTTAGAAAGTGCTAGACAAAAATGGTAGGGTGTAGGGACCTGGGCATGCAGTGGGAGGGGTGGTGTTGTAAATAGGTTGGTTGCAGGTGGGCCTCCTTGGCAAGGTGATGTTTGAACAAAGACCTGTAGAAAGGGTGGCTCTGTAGCTCAGCAGGTAGGGCACTGGCCACATACATGGAGGCTGGCAGGTCAGAACCTAGCCTGGGCCTGCAAAAACAATGACGACTACAACAACAACAACAAAAGCTGGGCATTGTGGCAGGCCCCTGTAGTCCCAGCTACTTGGGAGACTGAGGCAGGAGAATTACTTGAGCCCGGGAGTCTGAGGTTGCTGTGAGTTGTGACGTAACAGCACTCTACTGAGGATGACATAGACTCTGTCTCAAAAGAAAAAGAAAAAAAAGACCTGCAAAAAGTGAGAGAATAAGACCAATGGAGATCTGGGGAAAGAAAGCCCAGCTAGGGAAGAGGCAGGGCTGAGGTGGAGCTGCCTGGTGGCCGGGGTAGCAGTGAGGCAGTGGTGAGGCCAGAGGAGCATGTGAGGTCCTGGAGGTAACTGAGGCCAGACCACATGGGCAGTGGAAGCAGGGTGTCAAGGAGCTTGGGTGTGGTCACCGGAAGGGGCCAAGGGAGGAGTCTGCTTGGGGGGGGGGCGGGGAGGGGGCGGCAGGGAGGGGAGGGAGCATAGGTGATGTCCTTTTCTGACTTCTCCCTGACAAGGCCCTCTTTTCTCCCACCCTTTCAGACATCCGGCTCCGGGTTCGAGCGGAATACTGCGAGCATGGGCCAGCTTTGGAGCAGGGCGTGGCATCTAGGCGGCCCCAGGCGCTAGCACGGCAGCTGGATGTGTTTGGACAAGCCACTGCAGTGCTGCGCTCAAGGGACCTGGGCTCCGTGGTGTGTGACATCAAGTTCTCAGAGCTCTCCTATCTGGACGCCTTCTGGGGTGACTACCTGAGTGGTGCCCTGCTGCAGGCCCTGAGGGGCGTGTTCCTGACTGAGGCCCTGCGTGAGGCCGTGGGCCGGGAGGCTGTCCGCCTGCTGGTCAGCGTGGACGAGGCCGACTATGAGGCTGGCCGGCGCCGCCTGTTGCTGATGGAGGAGGAGGGGGGACGACGCCCGACAGAGGCCTCCTGATCCTGGATCTAGCAGGACTGATGCCACCTTTGAGTCTTCGTGCCACTTCTCCCCTGGAGGACACCATCTCTGCCCTACAGGACTGTCACTTCAGCTCTGAGGACTGTGGCAGGACTAGGATGGCACACCCCTTGACAGCCTGCCCTTTGACAGCCCCTTCCACAGGATGTGGGCTGTGAGGCTTAAACCACTTCCAGCTGAGTTTCCTTCCCAAACTCCCCCCACTCCTCTGTGTTTCATCAGCCTCAGGAGGCCAGGAACACCTGGGTCCGCAAAGGGAGGGAGGCAAAGCCACACACCAACAGCCCCCTGCGCATTCTGTCTATGATCCTGGGCTGTCTGCACATGCACGGGTGCACACACATGCGTGCAAATACATACTCGCACACTGCCCCCACTAAAGTCTTCCCACAGTCCCTACCCTGGCCTATTCCACACACTTCTTTGGCCTAATGGCTTATCTCTCAGGATCTCTAATTTAACCACCCCCAACCTGGACTTCGGTCACATTAGTGGGCACTGGAGCCAGGGTGCACGTGGGGCCTACTCACTTTGTTTGCACATCTCTAGCCAGGGCTTGGCCCAGCTTTCACCACCCCCCTCCAACTTCCCTGCTTCCCAGAGCTAGACACAGATTTATATTCATACCCTCACATGTGGATGTTGTGGCGGCATCAGACTAAGGCGTACTGTTATCCATAAGGCCAGGACCAGGAAACAACTGCCTCCTTGAAAAGGGAAGAGAAAGGCATGGGGGCTGATGGGAAAGGCCTTTCTCAAATGGCACCAATAAAACTGCCCTGGAAAGGGGGCATAGGTGAGCATCAGGCTTTCTAGAACTCTTTTTAAATTTAAAAATTTTTTCTTTTCCTTAGAGCTGCAGTCTTACTGTGTTGCCCAGGCTAGCCTCAAACTTCTGGACTCATACATGGTCCTCCCCTTTGATAAGTGCCTCTCAAGTAGCTGGTGCTAGGGAAGGAGTGTTCCTGTCCCAGTGTTAGGGGCTGAAGGGTGGGCAGGATACTGGGTCATCTGCCATTTGCTCCCATATGCTTGTCCTACACTCTGGGCCTCAGTTTCCTCATCTGTCAAAGTGGGAAGTGCAGTACTGCCTTGGAGTTACAAACTCTTCCAACCCCGTTCAAATGCTTTGCTCCTGTATGTCCTGGTGGGGTTGAGGAGTGTTCCAAGATTTTCAGCTTCTTGAGTGAGGTAGGCCAGCAACCCCCAAGGCTAATGGAGCCCCAAGGATTAGAAATTGAAAGGAGTTCCTCTCTTTGGGGTTCCTTATTCCTCACACCTTCTGGACATTTACCTCTTAACCTGTTTCTCTTATGAGGACACATACTTCTGTGGCCGCAGCTGCGGTCATGGCTTCCTTCCCTCCCCTTGGTGTAAGGGCTCTGGAACCCAAGTTTGTTTTTTGTTTTGTTTTGGCCAGGGCTGGGTTTGAACCCACCACCTTCAGCATATGGGGCCAGTGCCCTACTTCTTTGAGCCACAGGCACTGCCTGGAACCCAAGTTTGTTACACAGTACCCAGGGTTTTCCTTCATGAGAGGGAAGGCAACCATGGTTGTGGAGTTAGGCAGGGGCAGGGTGGGCAGGGACTCCCAAGGAACAGCCTTTCATGAGGGGTGTGTCTGTCCATACCTCAGAACCGGGACCCTTGACCTGATGTTCAGGGTTTGAGTGGCAAGTCTAGGAGGTGAGTCCAGTTCAGAAGCCAAGGTCTGGTCCAGCCGTCTGCTGTCTGATCCCAGATTCTGCCTTTAATCTCTCTAGAAAGAAGGGAGCTAAATTCTACTGGGCTCATTTTTGAAATCTGTAATCCACCTGTGTGGGATTTTATCCCCATTTTTATAGGAAATGGGCTCAGAGAGGGGAAGTGATTTGCCAGAGAAGTGCTGAGATCCATCTCTGCCCTAGTGAATGCTGGTATGTGAGGGAGTGAGGTGAGGATCCCACTCCCTTACTTGGACCTTTCACTTGAGCTGGGGGGCTCTCTTTGGCCTGAGCGAGATAATGGTTTCTTTTCACGACCTTATAGGTTTTGAAGTTCTTTTCTACTTGGGGTTACCTGTGTTGGAGGCTGCTGCTTGCTTAGCCTAGTGGGCTAAATTCTAGGAATTGCCTCTTCAGCCCTGGGGATTGCTGGTGCTTCTCCTGAGCGAGTGCCCCGCCTCCTGGTTGGGCGCATTCCCGGCCCCGCCCATGCTCTGGGTCCCTCCGACCCACTTCAGTTAGGGACCCGTGCGTTTGGCGCGTACCTGGGGCGGCTCAACTTCGAAGGGTAGTGCGGGTCAGCAAGGTGGCGGTGGCGGGAACCCCGACGTCTAGTGCCTCCAGAGACTTCTGAGCGCGCGGGGCTGTGGGGCTCACCTGAGCTTGTCGGAACCCGTGTAGATCACCATAGGTGGCGAACCGATAGACCTTCGAGGCCCAGAGTGGGTCACACCCAGGCCATGAAGACAACTCGAGGAGATCAAAGAGTTTCAGAAAGCGCTTTAGGGAGGATGGATGTGGACAGGCCACAGCCACAGGAAGGCCAGTGGAAGCTCAGAGGAACGAGGGCCGTGGTTCAACAAAGGAGAGGGAATCTAGGGTGGCCTTTGAGGAATGAGTAGCTCAACCCAATAACAGAGGGGCGTTCTAGGTAGAGAAAATAGCCCTTGCTAATGCGTCTGGGCATTCCTGAGGGGGATGTGGAGAGACAGATGGACAGAGTCAAAGATAAGTGGAACTGTAGAGCCCACCACCCCTCATTACCTCATCTGCCAGGGCTGTTCTTTTGTGCGGAGCAGAAACTGCTGGGGAAGGGAACAGAGGTGACCCTGACAATTACAACATACAGTGGTAAGGGAGGCAGACCTGGTAGCAAATGTCCGACGAGGCCTCTGCTATGTTTGGTCCTGAGAGGATTCCAACCTTGGTGCTGGCTTCGGAGAGCTCCGGTTCTGGTGGGTGACCCAGACTGGCTCACAGTGGCTACAACCCTGAGTGCTCAGAGTCATGACTGAGGAAGTGGCAGAGGCTGGAGGAGCTCAGAGGACAGTGACTGGGGGGACACTCACTGAGTTGGGAAGGCGTCAAGGGTTGGGAAGCTCCCTGTTGATTTTGTTAAAAATTACCACCACCACCAATATACATTTTATTGTAAAATATAACAATCAGAAACATGCATAAGATGTAAATGTACAGTTAATATTATAAGGGCAATACCTGTGGCTCAGTGGTTAGGGCGCCATTCCCATATACTGAGGGTGGCGGGTTCCAACCCAGCCCCAGCCAAACTGCAACAACAACTAAAATAGCCAGGCATTGTGGCTGGGCACCTGTAGGCCCAGCCACTTGGGAGGTGGAGGCAAGAGACTCGCTTGAGCTCAGGAATTGGAGGTTGCTGTGAGCTGTGATGCCATAGCACTCTCTCCAGGGTGACAGCTTGAGGCTCTGTCTCAAAAAAATAAATAAAATAAAATAAAATAGCCAGGCGTTGTGGCCGGGCACCTGTAGGTCCAGCCACTTGGGAGACTGAGGCAAGAGAATTGCCTAAGCACAGGAGTTGGAGGTTGCTGTGAGCTGCCACGGCACTCTACTGAGGGTGATCAAGTGAGACTCTGCTTCTAAAAATAAATATAATATATAAAATAAAACAACAGGGTCATCCCTGAAATATATTACAGGGACCCAAGGAGCCCCCCCTTTCTATCATGGGCTCCTTCCTGATCACAGCCCCCCTCTTACCCTAGCTGGAAACACTGTCCCGACTTTTATAGTAATTCCTCGCTTTTCTTTAGCTTTCTAGCTTTTCATCACTCAATGGTGTAGGTAATTTTGCTCTTCTTGAATTTAACATAATCATATAAATCAAACGATACTGTTTTTTTTTCTTTCTGGTTTCCTTTGCTCAATGTTGTGTTTGTGAGATTCTTCTATGTTCTGCTTATCTATAGATGATTTGTTTTTTGTTTTTGTTCTTGTTTTTGTTTTATAGATGACTTTTTATTGCTGTATAGCGAGATACTCCATTTTATAAATATACCACAATTAGTTCATGCATTGAACTTTTTTTTCTGTTGCCCTGGTAGAATGCCGTGGCCTCACAGCTCACAGCAACCTCAAACTCTTGGGCTCAAGAGATCCTCTTGCCTCAGCCTCCCAAGTAACTGGACCACAGGCACCTGCCACAACACCAGCTGGTTTTTCTATTTTTAGTAGAGATAGGATTTTGCTCTTGCTCTTGCTCAGGCTGGTTTCAAATCCATGCACTCAAGTGATCCACCTGTCTCGGCCTCTCATAGAGCTAGGATTACAGGGGTGAGCCATGGCACCTAGCCTATGCATTGAACATTGACATTTAGGTTGTTTCTATTTGGGGGCTATTACGAATAATGCTGCTGTGAACATTCTTGTGCGTGATTTTTAGTGAACGAATGCTTATATTTGTATAGGGATATACCTAGAATTGCTGGGCTTAGGTATGAGTATACTCAGGTTTGGTGGATACTGTCCATATTGTTTCTTACAATTGCTATAGCAAATTACCACAAATGTGGTGGCTAACACAACAGAAATGTATTCTCTCACGGTTCTGGAGGCTGGAAATCTAAAATCCATTTTATTAGGCGAAAATCAAGGTGTCAGCTGGGCTATACTCTCTCCTGAGGCTCTATGGAAGAATCTATTCCTTGCCTCTTCCAGCCTCTGGTGGCTGCCAGCAGCCCTTGGCTCGTAGGAGTATCATTTCAATCTCGGTCTCTGACATTGCCTTCTCTATGTCAAATCTTTCTCTCCCTCCCTCTTGGAAGAATACATGGGATTGCATTTAGGGCCCACCCAAATTATGCAGGATCATCTCATCTCAAAATTCTTACTTTAGGCTCAGCGCCCCTAGTACAGTGGTTACAGTGCCGGCCACATAAACTGAAGCTGGCAGGTTTGGACTAAGCCTGAGCCTGCTAAATAACAATGACAACTGCAACAAAAAAATAGCCAGGTGTTGTGGTGGGTTTCTGTAGTCCCAGCTACTTGGGAGGCTGAGGCAAGAAAATAGCTTGAGGCCAAGAGTTTGAGGTTGCTGTGAGCTGTGGTGCCATAGCACTCTACTGAGGGGGGCATATGGAAGACTCTGTCTCAAAAAAAAAAAAACAAAAACAAAAACTTGGGTGGCACCTGTGGCTCAAAGGATGGTGCCCCATATACCGGAGGTGGCAAACCTGGCCCTGGCCAAAAACTGCAAAAAAAAAAAAAAAAAAATCTTTAATCACTTCTGCAAAGTCCTTTTTGCCCATATGAGGTAGCATTCACAGGTTCCAGGGATTAAGTCTGAACATCTTTTGGGGGACATTTTTCTACCGATTATGTTGCCAAACTATTTTTCTTTTTTTTTCCACTGAGGCATTTTATTTTTCGGTATGTATTACATCCCTAGAAAAAAAATCCCAGGATTTTCCCTCCTGTGTGTTTTCTTCTTGCTTCTTCGTGGTCCATGATGCCAGCTGAAGTTGTCAGTACAATGAAA
>CAUYON010162716.1:0-17254 GCA_963573935.1 Arctocebus calabarensis | reverse complement strand
GGAACACTTTCAGAGTAATCTAACCAGTTTAAGAGGGACTTTAACCAGTTAAAGATATAGACAGGGGGATGGGAGACAATAACTCAGGACATGTAGAGTGAGGCTCCCAAATGAACAATCTCTACCCACACTCAGAACTACAAATTGTCTTTAGTTTCTTTCTCTTAATAAGAAGAGGACAACTAACAATTTCCAATCATCTGAGAAAAGCTAGGATAGATACTGGGAACCAAACAAACAGAAGAAGGGGAAAGCAAAGTAACTTGAAAGAAACAGAAATTGTAGAAGAAAACTTCAAAAAAGACTCTCTCATATTCTTAGAAAGAAAATACAATATTTTTGAGACTCTGTCTCAAAAAAAACGACAGTATTTTGTTTCCATGAAACAAGAAATAGAAATAGATGCTATTTTAAAAGTATAATCTGACTCGGCGCCTGTGGTGGCAGGGGACTCGCTTGAGCCCAGGAATTGGAGGTTGCTGTGAGCTATGATGCCACAGCACTCTATCCAGGGTGACAGCTTGAGGCTCTGTCTTAAAAAAAAAAAAGTATAATCTATTGGACTCAGGACAAGGGGCTAGAAAAAAAAAAGTATAATCTGGCCATGTGTGATGGCTCATGCCAGTAATCCCAATACTTTGAGAGGATGAATCAGGAGGATTGCTGGAGGCCAAGAGTTCAAGACCAGACTAGGCAACATAGTGAGACTCTATCACTACAAAAAATAGAAAATCAGTTAGGCATGATGTCACCTGCCTGTAGTCCTTGTTATTCAGGAGGCTGAGGTGGAAAAATTGTTTGAGCCTAGGAATATGAAGTAGCAGTGAGCTATAATGACACCACTGTGCTCTAATTTGGATGACAGAATAAGACTCTATCTCAAACAAAAAAAGGATAATCTAAGTGTAAGAATAAGCAGTTGAAATTTTGAAATTTACCAATAGAATTTTAAAATAATGGGCCCGGTACCTGTGGCTCAACAGGCTAAGGCACCAGCCATGTACACCTGAGCTGGCGGGTTCGAATCCAGCCCGGGCCTGCCAAACAACAATGACGGCTGCAACCAAAAAATGGCCGGGCGTTGTGGCGAGCGCCTATAGTCCCAGCTACTTGGGAGGTGGAGGCATGAGACTCGCTTGAACCCAGGAATTGGAGGTTGTTGTGAGCTGTGATGCCACGGCACTCTGTCTAGGATGACAGCTTGAGGCTCTGTCTCAAAAAAAAAAAAACTCAAAATAATGTTTGGAAGATAAATTTGTAGAAATCTCCCACAAATCTATGGGGAAATAACAATTTGAAATTTTAAAATTAGAGGACTAGCCCAGGAAGTCCAACATCCAGATAATAGGATTTCCAAAAAGACAACTCAGACTGTAACAGTACGATCAAAACATTTTTGAATGTATATGAATCGTGCCCTATGATTGCACCAATGAACAGAATTATGATTCAATAAAATTATAAAAAAAAAAAAAAAAAGACAACTCAGAGTAAATAAACTGAAGAAAATCATCACTCCAGGAAAATGTCCCAGGACTGCAGGACATGAATCTCCAGATCAAAAGAATTGTCTGGGAGCCATACAGCATGAACAAAAACAGAACCACTCCTGAAACATCACTGTGGAATTTCAAGACACTAAGACAAAAAAGATTATTCTACTGGTCCCCTGAGAGAGAAAAAAAAGGTCACCTATAAAGTGCTAGGAAGCAAAATGGCTTCAGATTTCTCAACAGCTATATACCGAAAGCAAACCAACTCTGTCCAAAAAGCAAACCAACCAAAACAGAAATAAAATTTCTTGGTACAGAAATAGAAAGAGTTTTAACAGAGGGGATCCGAGGCTCTTACAACTAAGGGGGGAGGACGTGATGGTCAGGAGAGCATCCAGCAGAAGTAAGTGATTCATGGGACCTCACCTGCAAGCGTGGACAGCGGCTGGCAGCACTAAAGCAGGAAAGTCTCAGAGCTTGCCTTCAGCCCCAGGCTCTGCCTGCACCTGCCCGTAGAGAATGATGGCTTCTTCTCTTTTGCTTTCCTTCTCATGCAAGTTCCTCTCATTGACAAACTCCAACCTAGGGGATTCTAGCACATGTATTTAGTAGTTTCTCCTCTTTAAAGCAGAAGGGACTTTGGCAGAGATAATCGAGAGACAACGTTGGACCACAGACCATCCAACACAATGACAATGAAATGGTGCCTTCAAAATTTTAAGGGCAAATAACTTTCAGGTAGAATTCTATTCTTGGCTAAGCTATAAATCAAGTATAAACATGAAATTCCTTTCATGCACCGGTTCTCAAAAACTTCCAAGAAGGGGCGGTGCCTGTGGCTCAAAGGAGTAGGGCTCCGGCCCCATGTGCCAGAGGTGGCGGGTTCAAACCCAGCCCCAGCAAAAAAAAAAAAAAAAAAAACACAAACTTCCAAGAAGGGGCAAGGTACCCTGGCTCACACCTGTAATCCTAGCACCTTGAGGGGCCAAGGCCGGAGGATACCTTGAGCTCAGGACTTCAAGACCAGCCCAAGCAAGAGTGAGACCCCATCTCCACTGAAAAAAAATAGAAAAATTAGCTGGGCATCCTGGCAGGTACCTATAATCCAAGCTACTCAGGAAGCTAAGCTCTCTTGAGCCCAGGAGCTTGAGGTTGCTGTGAGCTAGGCTGAAGCCATGCACTCTAGATTGGGCAACAGAGTGAGATTCAGTTTCAGCAAAAAAGAAAGGTTTCAAGAAGGACTCATGAGCCTACTAAATCTTGGTCTGAAGCCAGAGGCAGGAGAAATCAGAGATTAAAAGCATGAGGGGGATTTGCTGCTCCAGAAGTCCTTTACCGGAGACAAGAAAGCAAAGATCACTGTGTATGCTGTGTGTTGTGAACTGGCTGTGGGGACCACGTGACCAGGAACTACAAGCACCCTGCAGGTGCTGAGGGTAGTCCCAAGCTGACAGCTGGAAGGGAAATGCAGACTTTGATTCATGACCACAAGGAACTGGATGGCTACCAAAGACCTGTGAACTTGGAAGAGTGCCCTAGGAGAACCAAGAGCCACAGCCTTGGCCAACATTTTGGTCTCAGCCTGGTGAGATTCTAAGCAGAGTATCCAGCAATGTTGTGAAACTTTGAGATGACAAATCTGTGTTTTTACAAGAAGGAGGAAAAGGAAAAGGAGAAGTAGTTCCAAGATGGTTAGCTCTATCAAAATAAGAATGAAGCAAAAAGGACTAAGAATTAAGAGTAAAGAAGAAGAAAGGAGACAAAGGAAAGAGGCACTCCAACACAGGGAAGAAGTGGAAGGGGTGCTGCTGAGGAAGAGGATAAGAAGAGGCCCCTGAATAACGACTCTGTGTCATAAGGAGAGGACGATGAGTCCAGATTAGAGCAATGTGGCACAAGACACAGACACACCAAAGGAGCCATCTCCAAGATACCCTGTGTGACTGGACCATCTTTTTAACTAGAGGTCAAGAGGCCCTGGTGAACCCAACCTAGACTTCATTTGTGGTTGGCCTGGCTTGACCATGACAGTGAAGTTTCTGCTGTCCTCACTGTGGGTGTGCAGAATCCTCAAGTGGCCTCTATAGTCACCAACCTGCAGTGTCACTCCCACGATTATGTTAACTTACATAACAAAAGAGATTATGTAGATATAAGTGAGATACCTAATGAGTTGACTCTAAGATAGATCTAGATAGGCCTGATATAATCAGATGAGCCCTTTAAAAACAGCATTTTCTCTAGGAGGCCAACACAGGTGGATTGCTTGAGCTCAGGAGTTGAAGACCAGCTTGAGCAAGAAAGAGACCCTATCTCTAAAAATAGCTGGGTCGTGGTGGGCACCTGTAGTCCCAGCTGCTGGGGAGCTGAGGCAAGAGGATAACCTGAGTCCAAGAGTTTGAGGTTGCTGTGAGCTATGATGGCACAGCACCCTACCCAGGGCGACAGAGTAAGACTCTGTCTCAAAAATAAATAGGCAGGCACAGTGGCTCATGCCTGTAATCCTAGCACTCTGGGAGGCTGAGGTGGGCGGATTGCCTGAGCTGATGAGTTTGAGACCTCATTGCTATAAATAGCCAGGCATTGTAGGGGGGTACCTGTAGTCCCAGCTACTTGGGAGGCTGAGGCAAGAGAATCACTTAAACCCAAGGGATTGAGATTGCTGTGAGCTGTGATGACACAGCACTCTACCAAAGACAACAAAGTGAGACTTGATCTCAAAAAAATAAATAAATAAAAATAAGTAAATAAATGAATAAATAGGGCAGCACCCATAGCTTAGGGCTTCAGCCACATACACCAAGGCTGGCGGATTTGTTTTTGTTTTGTTTTTGTTTTTGAGACAGAGCCTCAAGCTGTCACCTTGGGTAGAGTGCAATGGCATCACAGCTCACAGCAACCTCCAATTCCTGGGCTCAAGCGAGTCTCTTGCCTCCGCCTCCCAAGTCGTTGGGACTACAGGCGCCCGCCACAACGCCTGGCCATTTTTTGGTTGCAGCCGTCATTGTTGTTTGGCGGGCCCGGGGGCTGGATTCGAACCCGCCAGCTCAGGTGTACGTGGCTTGCGCCTTAGCCCGTTGAGCCACGGGCGCCGAGCCAAGGCTGGCGGATTTGAATCCTCCCCAGGCCAGCTAAAACAACAATGACAACTGCAACAACAACAACAACAAAAATATCCAGGCGTTGTGGCAGACACCTATAGTCCCAGCTACTTGGGAGGCTGAGGCAAGAGAATTACTTAAGCCCAAGAGATTGAGCTTGCTGTCATCTGTAACACAGCACTCTACTGAAGGCAACAAAGTGAGACTCTATCTCAAAAAATAAATAAAAATAAATAACTAAATAACTTTTCTGTGGATAGTAGCAGAAGAGAAAGCCAGAGAGATTTCTAAGCATAGTAGGGACTCAACACAAGGGACAATCTCCACTGCTCAGTGGTGGGACCCCCTGAGAGCAGCCTCTAGGAGCTGAGAACAGTTGCCACTGAAAGAAAATAGAGCCTGTGTCCTGCATTTGCAAGAATGTGAATTCTGCTAAGGACCCGAGGTAGCCTGGAAATGGATCTTTCCCTAGTTGGGTCTCCAGCCTACCAATAGCTTGATTTCAGCCTTACCCTGAGTAGAGGAGCCAGCTAAACTGTGCCAAACTCCTGACCTGTAGAAACTATTAGATTATAAATGTGCGTTGTTTTAAGCTGCAGCATTTGTGATAATTTGTAATATGCTAATAGAAAACCCACACACAGCGGGTGGCACCTGTGGCTCATCGAGTAGGGCGCCGGCCCCATATACCGAAGGTGGCGGGTTCAAACCTGGCCTCCACAAACTGCAAAAACAGAAAAATAGCCAGGCCTTGTGGCGGGCGCCTATAGTCCCAGCTACTCAGGAGGCTGAGGCAAGAGAATCACCTAAACCCAGGAGTTGGAGGTTGCTGTGAGCTGTGTGACGCCATAGCACTCTACTGAGGGCGATAAAGTGAGACTCTGTCTCTACAAAAAAAAGAAAAGAAAAGAAAACACACACACACACACACCACACACCGAGGACTGCTGTCTGGACAAACTAAGGAAATTCACTTCACCCCATAGAAGGGGTCTTTATACGTTTCCTCTTGCAAGTAGGTGAGAAGCCAAAAAGAGCTTTGAAGCTGTAAGAGCCTCCCACTCTTTGTGTTTCTGCAGCTATCCATTATCTGACCCAGACTACAGCCCTGTTAGATGTCCCAACTGTCGTATATCCTGTGCTTTCCAGAACACACTCTTGGCCTGGACTTTGGACTTCCCAAAAGTGGCTCCAGCATCTCTTGGGAATGCTGAAGGTAAACTTGACCCAGAGATTTGTTTCCAAGAGCCTGCTTCAATGGTTGTGCTTGATACTCAGTTGTAAAAATTAAGTAATATAATATTTAAGGATTCATATAGGTGGTAAAAATATAAAGCAAAGCAAAGAATAATTATCAAGCAAATCAGGATAGTAGTTACCTCTTAAGAAAGAGGAAGATAATTGAAGTAGGACATGGAAGACCTTCAAATCACTGGGAATGTTTTATTTTTTATTTATTTTTGTTGTTGTTGTTGTTGAGACAGAGCCTCAAGCTGTCATCCTGGATAGAGTGCCATGGCATTACAGCTCACAGCAACCTCCAATTCCTGGGCTCAAGCAAGTCTCCTGCCTCTGCCTCCCAAGTAGCTGGGACTACAGTAGGCGCCCGCCACAACGCCCGGCCGTTTTTTGGTTGCAGCCGTCATTGTTGTTTGGCAGGCCCGGGCTGGATTCGAACCCACCAGCTCAGGTGTACGTGGGCGGTGCCTTAGCCCATTGAGCCACAGGCGCCAAGCCTGGGAATGTTTTATTAATATTACATTTGTTCATGAGGCAAGTGCACAGTGTTCACTTTACCATTATCCTTTAAACTCTATGAATTTTTATATAGTCTTCTGTGCACACACTTTATTATACTTAACATACAAATGCTTTAAGAAAAGGCAGTGTTGGGGTGGTGCCTGTGGCTCAAGGAGTAGGGCGCTGGTCCCATATGCTGGAGGTTGGGAGGTTCAAACCCGCCCCTGGCCAAAAACTGCAAAAAAAAAGGTAGTGTTAATATAAAATGAAGAAGTATCAGATATGAAACTACAAATTACAGTTTCATCTTGACTGCTTTGCCCTTGAGTTTCTTCCCTTAGCACATACTACAGTGTTGAAAGTACTAAAAATGTCATAGGAAATAATCTCAGAAAATGAGGAAGTCTTTAGAGTTTCCATCAGTAGGGAAAAGATGGACTATTTGATAAGCAACATCATATTTGACTCAGACCTCACACGTGACACCAAAATAAATTCTAGGTATCAAGATTTAAATGTGAAAAATTGAACACCTGAAAATTAATGCAGCCTCTTTGGAAAGATGTACGAAGAATCCTCAAAGGACTCAAAATAGACCTCCCATTTGATCCCACAGTCCCATTGCTAGGCATCTACATAGAAGAAAAAGAATCAGTTTATCTTAAGGACATTTGTGCTGGATTGTGTATGGCAGCTCCATTTGCAATCACCAGGATGTGGAAACAGCCCAAGTGGCCATCAACCCATAAATGGATTAATAAACTATGGTACAGGCTTGGCGCCTGTAGCTCAAGCGGCTAAGGCACCAGCCACATACATCTGAGCTGCCAGGTTCTAATCCAGCCTGGGTCCGCCGAACATTGACGGCTGTAACCAAAAATAGCCGCCTGTAGTCACAGCTACTTGGGAGGCGGAAGTAGGAGAATCGCCCCGAAGTTGGAGGTTGCTGTGAGCTGTGACAGCACAACACTCTACCCAGGGTGACAGCTTGTGGCTCTGTTTCAAAAATAATAATAATAATAAACTATGGTACATGTACTACTACTACTCAGCCATAAAAAAAGACGGAGGCTTTATTTATTTATTTATTTATTTATTTATTTGGAGACAGAGCCTCAAGCTGTCACCTTGGGTAGAGTGCTGTGACATCACAGCTCACAGCAACCTCCAATTCCTGACCTCAAGCAAATCTCCTGCCTCTGCCTCCCAAGTAGCTGGGACTGCAGGCGCCGCCACAACGCCCGGCCATTTTTTGGTTGCAGCCGTCATTATTGTTTGGTGGGCCCGGGCTGGATTTGAACCCGCCAGCTCAGGTGTACGTGGCTGGCGCCTTAGCCCATTGAGCCACAGGCGCCGAGCCGAGGCTTTATAGTTTTTGTATTTACCTGGATCAAGTTGGAGAACATTCTTTTTCGTGAAGTATCACAGGAATGGAAAAGCAAGTATCTCATGTACTCTGTATTAATATGAAGCCAGTAGATGAACTGGCTACACACCTACACAAGAGAAAAACTCAAATTAACTCAACAAGGGGGCAAAGGGGAGAAGGGCAGGGAGAGGGAGGGGGATTGGTGTGCTCTCACCTAATGGGCACAGTGTATACAGCATGCCTTCTGGGTAAGGGGTACAACTACAACAGGGACCTTATCTAAGAAATGCAAATATTGTAACCTAATCATTTGTGCTCTTATATTAATCTGAAATTTAAAAACAAAAGGGAAAGAAAAAAAAAATTGAACCCTTGAAAGTAAGAGAAGAAAATATGGGAGAATTGTAATCTGGGAAAGCCTTTCTAAGCATGATACAAAATATAGCAGCTATAAAAGGAAAGAAGCTAAATATAAATACATTTTTAAAATTCTGCTTCATAACACCACCATAAACAAACTCAAAAGACATGAAAAACTTGGAAACAACTATTTGTATTCCTACAGATTGATAAGAAAAAGAACAATAATTCACTAAAAAAAAATGGGCAAAGGATATGAACAGACAGTTCCCAGGGAAGAAATTTCAAATGGCTTTTAAACATATGAAAATATGTTCTGTCTTCCCTGTAATAAGGGAAATGCAAATTAAAACTTCCAGATTGGCATAGATAAAAATTTTGATCACACCATGTGGATGAAGGTTAGAGAAACAGATGCTCTCACATATTGCTGGTGGGAGTGGAAACTGGCTCAGCCCCGGTGGAGAATAACTTGACGGTATCTATCAACATCTAACATGCACGCTTTGGCAGGCACCATGAATTGTGTCCCCCCACACCATCCCTCCATATTCCTTGCTAACAGAATCCAGTTGCTCAGGTGGCAATGTGCCAAGCCACAAGTAATGAATGTATGCATTGGTTCATTCATATTTATGTATTAAGTGCATATCCTGAGTGCTTGGTACTGTGCTCGGCTCTGGGGATCCAACAGTGAGGGAAGCCGACTAAAACCCACCCTTCCTGACAATCCCATACCTACTGATGGAGACAACAGAGCAAAATGGCAACAATTATTTGTCAGATTACTATGAGGGTACAAATGTTTACGTTACATTGTTTTCATTTCTAAGGTAAAGTTCAAGTTGTAGTTGAGCCCTTCACCCAGGGGGCATGTTGAACACCCTCATATTTATGCACATTAGGTGAGATCCGCCAATCACCCTCCTTCCTTCCCCCTCTCCTCCCCTCTCCTAACCTCTCCTGCCCCTCACTAGACTATACTTGTGTTTTCTTTCATGTGGGTGTGTTGTTGTTTATATGTTGGTTTCATATTAGTATTGAGTACATTAGATACTTGCTTTTCCATTCTTGTGATACTTTACTAAGAAAAATGTGTATCAACTCCATCCAGGTAAACACAAAAGAGGTAACGTCTCCATCTTTTCTTACAGCTGAATAGTACTCCATGGTACACGTATACCACAGTTTGTTAATCCATTCATGGGTTGATGGGTTCTTGGGTTGCTTCCACATCTTGGCAATTGTGAATTGAGTGGCAGTAAACACTCTGGTGCAAATGTCCTTGTGGCAAAAAGATTTTTATTCTGCTGGATAGATACCTAATAATGGGATTGCAGGATCAAATGAAAGGTCAACTTTGAGTTCTTTGAGAATTCTCCATACTTCTTTCCATAGAGGTTGTATTATCTGCAATTCCGCCAACAGTACAATAGTGTTCCCTTCTCTATACATCCACGCCAGCATCTGCAGATTCAAGTTTTTGTGAAGTAAGCTCATCTCACTGGAGTTAGGTGTTATCCCAGGTGTTTCTAACTTACATTTCTCTGAGGATCAGGGATGATGAGTATTTTTTCTCGTGATGCAATAATTTTTTTTTAGAGACAGAGTCTCACTTTTTCACCCTTGGTAGAGTGCTATGGCGTCACAGCTCACAGCAACGTCCAGCTCTTGGGCTTAGGCGATTCTCTTGCCTCAGCCTCCTGAGTAGCTGGGACTACAGGCGCCCACTGCAACACCTGGCTATTTGTTTGTTGCAGTTTGGCCGGAGCTGGGTTTGAACCCACTACCCTTGGTATATGGGGCTGGTGCCCTGCTCACTGAGCCACAGGCGCAACCCAATGCAATAACTTTTTTAAGAAATGGGGCTCTTGCTCTGTTGCCCAGGCTGGAGTGCAGTGGCTACTCACAGGCAAGATCTCACTACTGAGCAGCACCAAGGTTTTGACCTGTTCTATGTCTGACCCGGGCCACTTCACCCCTCTTTTGGCAACCTGGTGATACCCTGCTCTTGAGAGGGTCACAGAATTGATGCCAAACTTAATGCAGATACCTGATCAGCATGGCACACTACAGCCTAGAATGATCCTCCTGCCTCAGCCTCCTGAGTAGTTGGGATCACAGGGCATGGGCCACTAAGCCTGGCAACAGTGATATTTCCATGTATATTTCAAATAACAAATGACCAGATAATTTGTCATCCAAAGTGGGACACTTTGGCTAGACACGATGGCTTATGCCTATAATCTTAGCACTCTGGGAGGCCAAGATAGGAGGATTGCTTGAGCTCAGGAGTCTGAGACCAGCCTGAGCAAAAGTGAGACCCTCTTTCCACTTAAAAAAATAAAATAAAATAGAAAAATTAGCCAGGCATGGTAACATGTGCCTGTAGTCCCAGCTATTCAGGAGGCTGAGGCAGGAGGATTGCTCGAACCCAGGAGTTTGAGGTTACCATGAGTAGGCTGAAGCCATGGCACTCTAGCTTGGGCAACACAGTGAGACTCTGCTCCAAAAAAAGAAAAAAAGAAGAAGAAACAGAAACAAACCAAATTGGGTCACTTTTGAGATAGGAATGCCAGTATGAAATACACTGACTGGGACAGCACCTGTGGCTCAGTGAGTAGGGTGCCAGCCCCATATACCAAGGGTGGCAGGTTCGAACCCAGCCCCGGCCAAACTGCAATTAAAAATAAATAAATAAATAACTGGGTGTTGTGGCGGGCACCTGTAGTCCCAGCTACTCAGGAAGCTGAGGCAAGAGAATTGCCTAACCCCAAGAGCTGGAGGTTGCTGTGAGCTGTGATGTCAAAGCACTCCATTGAGGGCAATAAATTGAGACGCTATCTCTAAAAAAAAAAAAAAAAAAAAGACTTTACCAGGAAATTGGAAAAAAAGTCAGCACCCAAACTAGCTCTGGAGAAAATACCAATGACAGATAAACATGAGAAGATTCTCAACATCTTTTAATAAAGAAGAAAATTGGAATTAAATCAATAAAAAGATGCCTTGGGCCAGGCACAGTGGCTCATGCTTATAATCCCAGCACTGTGGAAGGCTGAGGCGGGAGAATTGCTTGAGCTCAGAAATTCAAGGCTTGTCTGAGTGAGAGTGAGACCCTAACTCATGAAAAAAATTGAAAAACCCAGCCAGACGCCGCCTCGAGCGCCTATAATCCTGGCGGCTCCAGAGTGAGGCAGCAGGATGCCCACAGCCTGAGTCTGAGGTTGCAGGGAGCTCCGAAGCCATTGCACTCTGCTCAGGGTATCGGGTAGAACTCTGTCTCCACAAAAAGAAAAACAAGGAAAAAAGAAAAAGATGCCTTGGAAGGATTTGAAAGGGAGGAAGGATGTCAAAATGTTTTCAATACATGCATAACTTTGATTTGAAATTATAATACAGTATATAATTTTCTGGACATATTTCCTGACATAAAAAATGATTAAAACATCACTGTTGAATTAACAAAAACCTGTGTTTTTTTATTTTATTTTTTTGTTTGTTTGTTTGTTTTGAGACAGAGCCTCAAGCTGTCACCCTGGATAGAGTGCTGTGGCATCACAGCTCACAGCAACTTCCAACTCCTGGGCTCAAGCGAGTCTCCTGCCTCTGCCTCCCAAGCAGCTGGGATCACAGGCACCCGCCACAACGCCCGGCCATTTTTTGGTTGCATCCGTCATTGTTGTTTGGTAGGCCTGGGCTGGACTCTAACTCGCCAGCTCAGGTGTACGTGGCTGGCGCCCCAGCCTGTTGAGCCACAGGCACCGAGCCAATGCCTCAATTTTTTTCCGAGTTTCTTTTTGGCCCTATACAACAGTTTTTCATGTGTAATGACTTCTTTGTTTTTAAGTTATATTGTAATGTCAATTTTTATTTTCACTCAGAATTTATTTTCACGTGTGTTTCCCATTTTTTTAGGTACATAGATTCAGCAGCAGGAAAAGCTAGCTAATCCCTGGTGATATGGAGCCCCTATTGGGCTCATGCATGGTGCTTTTTTTTTTTGCAGTTTTTGGCTGGGGCTGGGTTTGAATTTGCCACCTCCGGTATATGGGGGCAGCGCCCTATTCCTTTCAGCCACAGGCGCTGCCGTGCATGGTGCTCTTTATTGCTTCATCTGAAGTTGATTCTTTCTTGCTTGGTTATTGACATGTCATACAAAGATGCATATACTATAACCACTCTTATAGAACCATCCATATTCCCATTCCTCAGACTTCCTTGTCTTCAGACTTCTGATCTTGCTCATTTCAGGTCCCTGATAAACCAACCAAACCCATTCATCACTGTCCAGGAATACATCCACACACACACACTTCAGACAAGGTTTTCCTCTATATGAAGTTATGATTAGATGGACTGACCGAAGCTCTCACCATTGGGAGGATTTTCTTCCACCAGTGTCCTTCTGGAATATCACTAAGTATTTCACCAACATAGCAAAGTGACTCATCTATTAACCAAGCCTGTGTTTTTGTTTTTATTTCAGAGGGTCCTAGTGAACGTCCCATAAGTTTTTGATGTTAGCTCTGAGAAAGTAATTGGCAAAATAAAGGCAATGACAAAACAATCTAAACAACCTGTTTGCCCGAGAGAAAAAGAGTAAAGCTGTGGTCCTGATCCCCCAGGCCATGGACCAGCACTAGGCCTTGGCCTATTAGGAGCTAGGCTGCACAACAGAAGGTGAGCAGCAGGTAAGCAAGCAAAGCTTCATCTCTGTTATAGTAGCTCTCTATTGCTTGCATCATCACCTGAGCCCCACCTCCTATGAGATAAAAGGCAGCATTAAGTTATCATAGAAGTGAGAACCCTATTGTAAACTGCACATGTGAAAGATCTAGGTTGTTTGCTCCTTATCTAATGCCCAATGATCTTAGGTGGCGATGTAATGAGCTTCAGTCATCCTGAAACCATCCTTCCATCCCAGTCCTTGGAAAAATTGTCTTCTGTGAAACCTGTCCCTGGTGTCAAAAAGATGGTGTCTGCGGTTCTAAATGGGCATCTAGAGTAATTGCCACTTCCTGTGCATCAAACCAATTAACATAACGTCATGAATATAGTGAGCAGCATGATGTTCTTCAGAATGTCCAAGTAATCAAGGTCCCTTTGTGCTCTACCCCAAAGTTAACATAGCCCTAAAACAAATTGTAAATGTGTACTGTTGTCTATACCAAGTAAAGGTAAACTACTGATTGTTTTTATTGTTGGTTGTTGACAAGAATGCATTCTTATTGATAAGATCAATAAGTACACAATAAGTGCCAGAGTTTATATGGATGTTTTCTTAATGTTATCCTGCCTGATATAGCAACAGAAATGGTGACATTTGGGGTAATCTGCCGTCATCCATAACAATTCATTCAAATTTTTTTTCTTTTAGAGACAGAGTCTCCTTTCTTGCCATGGCATCACAGCTCACAGCAACTTCCAACTCCTGGGCTTAGGCGATTCTGGACTACAGGAGCCTGCCACATGCCTGGCTATTTTTTAATTCAGTCAATTTTTGTAGGAGTCAGATTGTTGAATGAAATGGGAATATAATGAGAATAACCATCCTTGTCCCTATAAATTTTTGAGAGTGATGTTAATCTGCGTTCCCTGTGTTACGTGGTATTGATTCTGATACACTAACTTGGATACTAATGATGCAGGAGAAGGCGGCCCTAGGAGATGCTGTGGCAGATGGGGGAACCAGCTTGCTGGACTGGCTGGACACCTGCCGGGTAGACACTGGCGTCTTGCTGTCTCCTTACAGTGTTCTTCTGGCTAGTCCATTTCATGATGGCCTCTTGCTGTCTCCTCCTCATGCACATTTGACCGGCCAATGTCATGTCAATTTCCAGGGCCTGGTTCTTCATTGGACAGCTGGCTGTAACTGAGGAAGACCCAGCCCTAAGAAGTTCCGGCAAAACAGCCCGCTGGACTATATAACTGAGCAGCGAGCTCAGACGCAAACCTTGGTTGGACGTTGGAGAGGGAGCAGGAGAGCTTATTCCCCTCCTGGATCCTCTCTGCCTGGAGGTTTGGTTTTTCTTGTAGTTGTAAATAAATCTTGACTTGCCACTACTCCTGTGGCCGTCTGGGAATTGCAGAGACCAAGAACCTGAAATTCCGGCATCATTAACTTGGCTGGGCGTTAGGGGCAGCCTCCCCTCCTTTTGGGCTTTTATACCACAAAGTCTCCTAGTCAACAGGTCAAGAACTAATTGTTCTAGTTGCTAATTTATACTCTGCTATACTCCACAGGTCAGAGAAAATGATCACTGAGTGGGTCCATGGACCCACTGAACTCTGTTGTAGGCCTCATAATGGTTCCCAAAGATAAGCCCCCAAAGTTGTCACCAGAAGCTGTGAATATGGTTATCTTTATCTTTTTTTTTTTTTGAGACAGAGCCTCAAGGTGTCACCCTGGGTAGAGCGCTCTGGCATCACAGCTCACAGCAACCTCCAACTCTTGGGCTCAAGCGAGTCTCCTGCCTCCGCCTCCCAAGTGGCTGGGACTACAGGTTCCCTCCACAACGCCTGGCCATTTTTTGGTTGCAGCCGTCATTGTTTCGCGGGCTGGGCTGGATTCAAACCTGCCAGCTCAGGTGTACCTGGCTGGCACCTTAGCCAGTTGAGCCACAGATGCCGAGCCTGAACATGGTTATCTTATTTGACAAAAGGTACTTTACAGATGTTGATGCAGGACAAAGCGGCCCTACAACCGCCGCCTTGGCACTGGTGGTGCTGATGCTGTGGTGGATGGAGGAACCAGCTTGCTGGAGGGGCCGGAAGCCTGTGTGGAAGACACTGGAGACATCTGACTGGTCAATGTCATGTCAGTTTCCAGGGCCTGGGTCTTCCTTAGACAGCTGGCTGTAACACCCTAAGAAGTTCTGGCAAAACAACTCCCTGGGACTATATATTGAGCAGAGAGCTCAGGGGCAGATCTCGGCAGGACCTGGGAGAGGGAGCAGGAGAGTTTGTTCCCCTCCTGGGTCCTCTTTGCCCGAAGGTTTGGTTTTTCCTCTACTTGTAATTCTTCTTTCCTGTAAATAAATCCTGACTTACCACTACTCTTGTGGTCCATCGATTCTTTCTTCCAATCGCCGAGACCAAGAACCTGAAATTCCGGTATCAATGTGATGAGAGATATGGAGCTAGAACTCAAGAAAGAGATATTGTCTTAAATTATCCAATGGGCCCAATCTAAAAGCATAGATAGAGCTCCAGAAGTGATGCCAGAGATAGGAGAGAATTTTTATAGTTATATTATTATGTATATACAGGTGAAGCTTTGCTTTATGGGCTTACCTCCTGCAGTGCAGCCCAGTTCCTAACAGGTCATGGACTGGTACTGGTAGGTAACCAGCGGGGTTGAGGACTGCAGCTTTAGAACATGGAAAAGGGAAGGAAATAAATTCTTCCCTAGGATCTCAAAAAAGGAATGTAACCACCAAGACTTTGATTTCATCTCACTGAAATCTGTGCTGAGGTATTTGGGCGTGGTGGAGCAAACTGCTCTTACATGATTCAAAGAAAAAAAGCTATTTGTACTAATCATACAACTCTTATGTAAGTTTGAAATCATTACAAAATTTAAAGTGTAAAAAAGCACTTTTGAAATGGTCCCAGGCCTGGCTAAGTCTCTTCATCCTCAAAGATGAGCTAAAGAAGGTGGATATTATTCAAAATACAATAAGTCCAGGCTGGCTCGGCGCCTGTGGCTCAAGCGGCTAAGGTGCCAGCCACATACACCCAAGCTGGCAGGTTCAAATCCAGCGCAGGCCCACCAAACAACAATGATGGCTGTGGCGGGCACCTGTAGTCCCAGGTACTTGGAGACAGAGGTAGGAGACTCACTTGAGCCAGGAGAGCTGGAGGTTGCTGTGAGCTGTGATGCCACAGAGCTCTACCCAGGGCGACAGCTTGAGGCTCTGTCTCAATAAAAAAAAAAATAAGTCCAGAACTCAACACTCCGACCTTTTCCTCAAAGTCTAAAGGAAACACAAATGTTAGAAGTTTTTTTAGACATGTCCCATTGGCCTTCCTTTATGGACAGATCAGCAAATTTGTCTAATTGCTTCAATGGAGCATATATTCCCAAAGGCCTTAATGAAGAGAATAGGATATTTTTAGCTCTCCAATCTGAGATGTTTAGTGAAATCTTCAAGTATAAAGTACCTCTATTACTTAAGAATAGTCCTTTAGGAGTCTGAAATCTTCAAGTATAAAGTACCTCTATTACTTAAGAATAGTCCTTTAGGAGTCTGAGGATCAGATCTCAGATTCCTGTGTGTGGGTGTGTCCTAGGGGGCCTCAAGATGACTTTACAAACTGAAAATGTAGCAGTTTAACAGGAATGCTGCTGCTGCGTTTCAGCTCAATACAAGTTAAGAGTCAAAGAGATCCCAAGTCAGGGTTGTAGATGTGAATTAATTACATATTTGGGGAGTGGTTGCTCTCTCATGCTGGCCTCCTTGTACAATTTATTTATGCAAGCAACTTAGAAGTTATTCCTCAAAAACCGAGACCACTGACCAGCTTCCTAAGATGAAAACTAATTTTCAGATGAGAGAAAAAGGAAATAGTAGGAGAAAAATTAGAACAGAGGTAAATCCTGATGACATCTCTTCATGGACACTTTAACAGGAGGCAAGTAATATTTTAATTATTTATTTTCTAACAATAAATTGTTTTTCTTACCTCAGTTTGCTTATCTCTTAACCACAAAAATATAATAGACAGCTATACTTAATAATATTGATGGCCTATATTTTCTTTGAAGTATTTAAGATAAAAGAGGATAATAGAGACAATTACATAAGGAAGGAAATGTTGAACTGGAACATAACTTTAAATATAGTTAATAAAAGAAACAAGCCAGATAATCATAGAAATAGAATTCAAGTAAACAAATGAAGTACTAAAATTCATGCTGATAAAATTTTAGACCGTCAAAGTTCAAACTCCTTGATTTCCACATAGAACTTCTATCCCAACTTCAAGAATCGTACCTATTCACCAGTTGTAAATTACAATGTCAAAAACATAAAGCTATGGCCGGGCGTTGTGGCGGGCGCCTGTAGTCCCAGCTACTTGGGAGGCGGAGGCAGGAGACTTGCTTGAGCCCAGGAATTGGAGGTTGCTGCGAGCTGCAATGCCACGGCACTCTATCCAGGGTGACAGCTTGAGGCTCTGTCTCAAAAAAA
>CAUYON010162715.1:0-17604 GCA_963573935.1 Arctocebus calabarensis | reverse complement strand
AGCTACTAGGGAGGCTGAGGCAAGAGAATCGCTTAAGCCCAAGAGCTGGAGGTTGCTGTGAGCAGTGTGACGCCACGGCACTCTACCCAGGGTGATAAAGTGAGACTCTGTCTCTACAAAAAAAAAAAAAAAGAGAGAGAATATACCCTTACCATATAATGTAAGTCCACAGAAAAGACTTGCCCTGTAATGTTTACAACAGCTTTTTCCACTATGGCCCAGAACAAGAAGCTACCCAAATGAACAACAGGAGAATAAATAACAGGCATGTACGTGCATGTAACGGAATACTGCTTAGCAATAAAAAACAAGGGACTGATGCAAGCACCATCATGGATGAGTCACAGAAACCTTGTGCTGAGCGAAAGAGGCAGATTAGAAAGTACATCCTCCTTACGATTCAACATCTACTGCATTCTAGCACAGGCAAAACGGATATCCACAGTGACAAGGGAGCACATCAGAGCTGTGGGTGACTCCCGAGCCTTTGTCATCTCGCTCAGTCTTCCTAGAGGCTGTCGTCCTCCTTTTGATTTTCTCAGTCGTGTTCGTTGGCTTCATTTCCAGGTGGATTTATCTTAATGACCAGACTTTATGCATCCCTGCCAGTTCTTCTTTTGTCTATGGAGCGGTACCGATAGGAGCCAGTATTTATGTTATTGGAGATCTTGATACAGGTAAGAGTTACAGTGGTTTTGTTGGAGCTGTTTTGCAGGTGATTTGAAGGTACATTGTTTCACCTTTCCTTATCTTTGTGGTTTAGGTACTAATTATGACTACGTGCGTGAGTTTAAAAGAAGCACAGGAACCTGGCACCACACTAAACCACTCCTTCCATCTGACCTTCGCCGCACGGGGTGTGCAGCCTTACGTATTGCAAATTGCAAGCTTTTCCGCCTGCAGCTTCAGCAAGGCTTATTCCGGATTCGTGTTCATTCACCTTGAAGAGGAAGCGGGGCAGGGATTGAGGTCCTGACGCAGGAGCACCCTAACCTAGCTTTACGTAAGGAAGAACAGAGATGGCAGCTGAAACTCACTGTGTGCCGGGCTGTGGGGTGGTAACTCTTTGGTGGTTTTGTGATGCTTACAAGCTTGAGCTTCAGCTCCTCTTTGGGGGAACACATAACTATTGACAAACTACCTGGGAGGAATCAGTTCCTTCACACATCAGTTAGATGTGTCTGTCTGTACCCAATGGAGGCTATCAACCGGAAAAGGGAGCGGGAATTGGGATCATGTAAAATATTGAAGTTAAAACACTAAGGTGCATTTTCCCTAAAGGGAACTCGTATCTGACTGACTGCTGTGTTCAAACATGTGGCTTTGGTAAACAAACAAAAAATCCATATATGCAAGTCAACATATCCAAACATGCCAAGATTGCTTTTTTCCTGCACTCGGAAGGGTATATCGTACCTAACCCTGTCCAACAAAGTAAGATTTGTGCCTAAAATGTTAGACTGGACTATCTGCCAGTTAGTCTTCATTTACTACTAATACTCTGTCCTAAGAATGTTTTTAAAACTATTATATGATGAAATGAAGATAACATTTTTCTAACATTCTATCTTGGTAATGTCAAGTTTCAGTAAATTGATGTGTCAGGTTGCAGCCCTCGTGTGAAATTAAAGGAAGTTGCCAACTTCTTTGTTAATTTAGATTGTGACATGTCACGCCATTGTTTCCAGGGTAGCACTTTCGGAGTTGTGAAGAGTCCCATGCAGTGCCATCCTCCCTTTTCAGTTGATCAAAACCGTTTTATAAGTAAGAGGATATTAGTGAGTAGGAGATTTTCTAAAAGAAAGACCTGAGTCAGACAAATAATGTAGGTCTGCTATCACTTAAAAAACAAACAAACAAACAAACAAACAAAAAAACTGTCCAGACACATATATAGGGATCAAAAACTTCTTAATCTCTCTGAAAGCACACTGAGTCTTGTTTACTACTGTTCAGGATTTAAAAACTTGTCTTAGAATGAAAGTCAGTGTTAAGGATCTAGTGTTCATAATAGAACTTTCCCAGTGCTGTTCACTATTAAGTTTTAGACAAATTATGTTCCGAGTAAAGTTTGACTGGTAGAATAAACTACCTCAACTTCATTTTATTCTGTTCATAGAAGAGCAAATCCGTCTTTTCCTTTTTTCCTCCTTTCTTCTCACTCCCACCTCAACCCACTCTGTCCTACTTCTCAACAGGAGAAAAAATGTCTTTTAGTAGTGGAATTTATCTTATAAAATATTTTGTTTTCCACTCAAATTATACCACCATAGGGTTAAATCGGGGACTTCAAAATGCTTAATTACTTCCTAATTTGAATTTTATGCAATATTAAATTTCTAATTCATTTAGTATAGAGTACTTCATTTTTAATTGTTTTCTACAGCTTTTTTTTTCCCCTCTGTGAATATGGCTACAAGAAGCAGCATTTTGTCTTTATGATTAATAAATGTATAAATGTATCTTTCCTTGAGAACAGGAACTCCTTCTAGAAACTTTCTATATGGAATGTCTGTGTGCTGTTAACATGCATAGGAAACATCACTTATATTCTCCCACCCATGGACGCAGGAAAGGGTGACGTCCTAGCTGTAGTTTTTCCTGTACCTCTGGAAGTCAGTGCAGAGCTACAGACATTGGTAAAAGAGGCTGTGCCAGGGGCAGGGGGTGAGGGGACTTCTAAAGAATATTGTGTGTGCCACATTAACTCTCTGTACTGGCCAAGAGATGTTTGGTAAGAGAAAGTTTAAAGTTTTTAATCTTGTATACTAGAGGGAATAGGCCACATGAGACATGTAATTCAATCAAATTTGATAAGTTCATCAAAGCTAGGCTTAGAGTTTATTGTGCACCAGTGAGCCATGGTGTGTACATTTTCCCAGTGATACTTTGAGTATCTTTTAGTCAAAGCAAGCTATGTGGCCTGTGCAAAGAGAGATTTTACTTTTTACAACTAGATATTATTTTTAGAGGAAACAAATTACTGAAAATTTTGTCTGATGAAGTGTCCTGTACAGCAGTGGTCCCCAAATTTTTGTCACCTGGGATGGGTTTCATAGAAAACAGTTTTCATGGGGTGGGGAAGGGCTGGGATCTAACAGGAGGCAGAGCTCAGACGGTGATAGGGACCCTGGATGAGCGGCTGTAAATACAGATGACGCACTGGCTTGTCACCTCTCACTGTGCAGCCCGGCTCCTAAGAGGCCATAGACTGGTAGGTCCCCCCTTGGCCTGGGGGTTAAGCACTGCAGCTGCACAGAACGGAGCCTCTGGAGCCTCGGCACTTAGCAGCTACTAGGGACAGCAAAGTAGAAACTGACCACCTGTCAAAGCCGTGATAGTCAGCAATTCTCTTTTTTAAATTTATGACATTTAAATTTTTTCTATTTTATGCCAGATCTCTCCAAGGAGACAGTTCATTATTTGGGAATGAATGGATTCCTATTAAAATATTATCAGTACCTGCATGACTCAGTAAATTGATTTTATAAAAAAAATTTTAATTCATTTCATTGACACTGTAGCTAAAAAAATTAGATAATGTTTTATAAAATAAATTTGCCACGTAATATGGGATGCAATAATCAACAAAAGCTGCTAAGTGCCAAACTGTTATTTTACTGTATGTAAATATGAAATATTGTGTTGAAGCATAGGGATGTACTTAATTTTCTTATGTTCCAAAATTATGACTTTTTTGTAAATTACAGTTATTTCAGTATTGTGAAATAAATTTTAACTCATTTCATGCAGGTTTGTGTTTTACCATTCATTCCGCTTATGCTTTGAAACATCGTTTCTTGATAATTTTTTGATACTTCTTTGTAAGGCACTTATACCAGGTGGATGTTGAGTTGATGGCTCAGGATAGGTCTTAAAATTTTTAAATACAAATGTATCTGTGGGGGAAGTGCAATTTATTTTCGGAAGGAAAATTGTCTCAGGTTAGAGTAAGTGAATATTTAAAGGATTCCTCTTAGGCTACAGTCTAAAACAGGTTTGTTTGTTTGTTTCTTTGTTTAATACATCCAAATACAGATTTTTCAAAGATCGAAGTATTGAAATTAAAATGAAGTAGAGTTTTTGTTTTTGATAGTGCATATATCTGTGAGAAGGAAAAGCATGAGAGAGGAGTGTGTGTGTGCACGTGCGTGTGTGAGCGTGCTCACGTGTGTGGTGTGACTGATGTGTGTCTTTCCTTCCGGTTGTAGTTTTACATTACATGTATTTCTGTCTCTAGGTGCTTCAGATAAATTCTTGAGCCTGTTAACCTTCTGTTTATACTACTGTGTTAAACTCATATTGAGTGTGAATATTGAAATATTTGTAATTTACAATAAGTTTTACTTGGTGTTTGCATTTCTCCTCGTTAGCAGTGTTAAAAACAGTGTTTACCAACTCATAGCTGGTATACCGTAAAGATTTGGCCTAAGAAATTCCTGCGTTCTTTGAGTATTTCATTGCTGTGAGGAGTCGGTAGCTAACAGGAGGCTTTTTTTCAAACTGTGTAGCAAGTGAAAAAGCATATTTGGAGGGTATGTCAGGTGGTGGATTGTTTGTAAGGAAGTGTTCTGTTATGTTGCACTACCACTTTAATGATGATACTTCCTTCACTGATGGGTTGGAAGTACCGTGTTTATAATTTATAAGTAGGGGTTTCCCTAGGCTGTGCACAGGAAACACATTCTTTGTGCTGACATGGTACAAACAGAACTGTCCCTGCCTCTTCCCTGAGCTCCCCTGGGAGGTGAGTAGGTTTCCAGAGAAGTAGCTTAGCGTCCTTGGTGCATTAGGATACCCTTTGGTACGTTCAGCGTACCAAACCTGGGACTCTAAAACGTCCGCCAGGGCGTGCTGGGAACACGGAGCGTTACCTTCCGCTATGTTGGCTTTCTGTGAAGAGGCCTCCTGTGCTCAGACGAAGACACTTGATTATTTGGGGGAAGACTGAGGTGGCATTTTCACTGTAATGACGTAAAGATGCTGGGCCACCCCCTCCCCCGAAAAACACAGTGGAAGGAGCACCGTGGGGGAGGCCCGTGAGGCGAGAAGGGGCCAGTGCAGCCAAGCTGCCCCAGGTCGCCAACATGGGTTTCCAGGCCACCTACTGGGAATTGTGCCTGTGGTTCCAGGAGCCTGACAATGAGGCAGATATCACTGGTGGAATAGGCAGGGGCCCTGTCTTTGTCACCTGCCAGTCGTCGGTAGATGTTTGACAGTGTTTGATCCTTGTGATCAAATAAATGTTCTTCACTAGATTGAAATGTGCTCTCCCAGAGTGACCATTTTGCTGGATTTTAAATGAGTGTCTCTGTGCACAGTGGGCTGCCCCCTGTGGGGTGTGGGACACTCAAGTGCACAGAATAAAAATGCCAAGTGCCTGATCTCTAAGATGCACAAGCCCGTGGTCTCCACTGTGTCCGGTAGGATCTTTGAGACCCTGTACTCAGCACACGTAATAATGTTCATGTTTAATGTTGGGTTTTATTTATTGCTTTTTATATGGGGCTCAAAAATCTTGTCGAGGACATAATGCTTTGACCCTCACCTTTATGGGTCAGGTGAGGCGCTCTCCCCATGGAAGAGAGCCGGCTTCTCAGGCTTCATTTCTCACTTGCAATGTGAGTGGGAGCCGAAAGCAGAAGCCAGAACTTAGCATTTTCAATTCACCAGTCAGCCTACTAGACCATAACTTGAAGTAAGGGAAGCTGTTTTTACTTTCAAAGAGCTGAAGCTCCATTTATACTTCCCATGTAGTCAGTAAGGCAGAAGAATCTGGGTCTTAGATATTGAAGAAAGTATTTTGCTGGCTTTTTAGTAATGCTTGAAGAATTTTTACAGCTGATTTAGAAATTACATCCATGGTGTAAGGATGAGAAATGCCCACTTGCCCATATTTGACACAAACATGAACTTGGGTTGAATATGTCTCACCTGCTGACAATTAAGTCTCAGTAGTGTTGAACACAGATGTGTCTGTATTCTTCAAAGTCAGCTGGTATTTTTCAGAAGTACTTCCAATATTTCAATTTTAAACATATCTCAACAATGTATTGTTGTAATAGTTTCATTTATATGACGAATGATGGATACTTCCAAATTTTTCATTCTAATGCATACAGTTGAGGAAAGTTTGTTCTTTTTCAGTTCTACCAGTGATTGGAGTTTTAAACTCCTTCCCTTTCTTAAGAAATCAAATATCTAATAGTCAGAAATGTCTGTGGCCCTCTCTTTTTTATTTTGAGATTAAAAATTAATCTTTTTCACTTGCCACCTGGCCCAGTCATAAATTTTGATGTCGATGTCCTCCTGGATGAACAGAGCAGACTGTGAAGTGTAGATTCTTAAATAGCTGTGATTTGAATTAGAGAAGCTCTGAGTAGAAGACATGGAAGCCGGCAGAGGCTGGGGACACACTGCCCGAGATGAAGTGGAGCTTACGCAGTTAATAGGAGCCGTGGAAATATGTGGACGTTTCACATGCTTCAATTCCCAAGTAAATGTAGGTTCATCTTAACTTCCGATGGGTGAATTACATTTATTAGTACCTTATTTTTAGCATTTCAGTTCAAATAGTCGGCTTAGGTGCCTTATTTTTATTGCTTTTGCTTACCAGTTACAAATAAGGTATACCTTGGAAGCTTGGGTTAAATTTCTTCCAGTTTTACCGAGAACTTGGATTAAATACAACTATAGTAACTTGTGTTATCATGTTTCCTGTTTAATTGGATGAGAAGAACATGCATTTATTCCCTTGTTCTTTGTGTTTATAGGAAAAACTGTTCTCAGCTACCTCATTCTGTAGTATTGTGCTTGATCCCCTGCCAGCTAGAAGAATTCAACACATTCTATTCTTTAACAGAAAGCCTGGAAGCAGGCGGTAGATGGCAAGTGGCCTTGAGCAATACAATTCTCTAAGGCCTATTTTCCATTTTACTACTTCTTTAAAAATAGGCACTTTTAATCAGGAGGAACAATAATTCTCCTAGAGCTGCTGCAAAGTGATTACTTGAAACTCAACTTGAACTTTAAAGCGTCTTTAAAAAGCTATGTTTTCTTAAGGCAGAAAAGTAGTATAATTAAACACTACTGCTGTGTAAAATAGAGGGCTTGGTTTCCATCCTTGTTAGATCAGACAGGAAAATGTGTCTATCTGTAACGTGACCCCGTGTTTGGAATTTAGATGCGTCAGGCTACTATTTTTTCATTTTCTATAAGGTGCTATTGTTTCCCCAGAACCTTTTGTTTTGGTGAAAATCTTGCCTTGTTCCTAGTTTCCTCTTTTTAGTTGTGGTGACCTGGGTCCTTAGCAGTGAGCGGGGGAAGGGTTTTCCAGGTGTGTAGCTGAGGTCATGGGAACCTCGAAGAGCTGCGCACATCGCCAGTGACCCAGCCCCCTTCCCTTATCCATGACCTAGGTTTAATTTTATGCTCGTGGTTTTTGGAATAAAGGACTTGGTCCTGACAGTAGAATGGCAAAGCATCTCCTCCAGGGACAATATATTAGCACCTTATAAGAGGTCATAGCAGGGCACTAGGCAGTTCTTGGAAGTGGTTTCCTTTTTTTTTTTTTTTTTTTGGCCTGGGCTGGGTTTGAACCTGCCACCTCCGAAATATGGCGCCAGCGCCCTACTCACTGAGCCACAGGCGCCACCCTGGAAGTGGTTTCCATGAGAACTGAGGGTTACCCTTCAACTTAAACCCCAAGTATTGTTGTTCTATTAATTTTGAGGCAATCATCTGTAAATATTTTTTAGACTTTTCCTGTTGAGAACAAAGGCTTTGGTGTCAGGTGAATCTGGTTGAAGATTCTGCCGCTTCCTGCTCCTGCTCTGAGCTTGCAGAGCTCTAACCCGGAGGCTCAGGCCCTTCCCCGAAGAAGGGCTGTCAGGGGTGTCGGGGGTACTTACCTCCGAGGGACTGTGAGGACCAGCTTGGGATGGTGCCTTGCACACGCTGGGGCTGGGGCTGCCTGCTGAGTGTCCCTGGCCTTCAGCCCACATGGTCCTCGCGCCTGCTGCCACACAGTATGCAGGTACTGTGTCGATGAAAGTATTTATTTTCTGGATTCAAGATAATGCTAGGTAGCCGAAACATCCCAAAGCCTGGGTTTGAAATATGTGGAGTAGTTATAAGTAACTGTATTCAGAACTTGGCAGTGAACTTCACTAATGCTACAACCACTTTACCAAAGTTGAATTTTTTTTGTTGCTGAAATAGCAAAGGTAGTATTAGTCTATATTGGTTAAAAAAAACTAGAAATTAGGTATTTTCTAGGTCTCTATTTGTGATCAGGAGACCTACACTATGCTTTCTTAACTTGGATGTTACTTGAAACTTAAAAACAAACAAACAAATCTGTTTTAGGAGTACTTGTGCGTGTGTGTGTGTGTGTGTGTGTGTCAAGAACTTTTGTACCTTCAAATGAAGAAGGTTAAAAAGTGAGCTACTCGGCGGTGCCTATGGCTCAGTGAGTAGGGGGCCAGCCCCATATACCAAGGGTGACGGGTTCAAACTTGGCCCTGGCCAAACTGCAACAAAAAAATAGCCGGGCGTTGTGGCGGGTGCCTGTAGTCCCAGTTACTCGGAAGGCTGAGACAATAGAATCGCCTAAGCCCAGGAGCTGGAGGTTGCTGTGAGCCATGAAGCCATGGCACTCTACCAAGGGCAACAAAGTGAGACTCTGTCTCTAAAAAAGAAACAACAAAAAAAAAGTGACCTACTCAATCCTATGACGTGACTTCTTTCTGTTTGGAGGTAGCAGTATGCGATGTGCCCAGTTTGTCTGGATTGCGTTAAGTCATTTGGTAAAGTCATTCTTGATGTCTCTGTGAGTAGGAAAAGGAAGCAGTGTTGGGGTATGACAGAGGACTTAGAAACAGGGGGCACGGTCAGGCCCAGTGGTGCTGCAGGAATGGATCTGCGTCACTTAGGAGTGAGGTTGTCCAACAGCCTCCTGTTGAACCCTTTCGAATAACTTGAATAAAAACACAGCAAGTAGAGAAACGTGCCCACCAGGGTTGTGTCAGGTGACAGGGTCTGTAAGGCTCTTCACAGTCAAACGGCAGAATGGAAAGTCTTATGTTTAGGTTCAAAAAGACACAAAAGGAAAAGGTGAGGTGGGGGCATGTTAGATACCTGAGTGAAAGCCAGCTGTGGGCCCTGTCTGCAGACAGGGCTGGCGTCCAGAGAAAGGCTCCGTTGTCCCCTGGCCTGGGACCGGCTCCTGCACCCTGCCATGAGCTGCCAGTCCCAGGTACTCAGAGAGGCCTGCGTGAGCCAGGAGGTGTCACAGGCTGACAGTGGGGCAGGGGATGGACGGACAGACTGTCCCGGACCCAGTGGACGTGTGTGCTACCCAGAGCCTGGCTCAGGCCAGTGAACAGAAATTACAGCCACACGATTTTTAAAACTTTGAAACAGAGACCTGCCTTGTGACCAAGCCAGTTGTGCAGCACTGAGTACCCCTCTGAGCTCCTCTCAGGTGTGGCTCCTTTGAAATCACAGGTTCTGTGAAAAACATTTAGTACGAAAGGAATAACCATGATGTTTGTACTTGAGTTGTTAGCTCATTTTTTAGATGAAGAGTCTGTTCTCCTCTAGCCTGTTCTTCCCTCTGTCCTCGCTGCCATCACCAAGGTGAGTCTCTCAGCTGCGGCCAGTGCTACAGCCTCCACCACCTGCACCTGGGCGTTATGATTCTAGTAGGACTTTCAGAAATATTCCTGTTTCCAGAGATTGTCCTAAAACCATACAGTCAACTAGAGCAGGGCTTCCTACCGTTGATAACTGTTTTAAATTCCTAAATGTCTGTGCAGAGGTAAGAAAGCTGATGAGCACAAATCGAGTTCTTCCCAGCAGGGCCGAGCTGGGGGCTGACCGCCTCCAGCCCTGCCCACACCCAGGGATTGGCATCCTTGCCTATGGTTCCTGCCATCTTCCTCTGAGTTGAGTTTCCAAGGATCTGATTCTTCTCAGGGTTTTGTCATGTCCTTTTCCTAGGGGAAAGTCACCTGCGTTTTATTCTCTGCTCTGTATGCCTCTTTCTGACCACCCCCAGCCTCACCTTCTAAATGCCTGCCCAGAAGTAGGGGAAAATGAGTGATCACCATGGTAACAGATCAAATGAGTGGCCACTCGGCCTCCTGGGATAGCCCTGTGTCTTCTCCCTGTTTCTCAAGTCAGCTTTGCCTACTGACGACCTTTGACCTAGTGCTGGCTTTTGTCTGGTGTGGCTAGATGGGATCTCTGAGAAAGCAGGTCCTTGGCAAGGTAGGCGTGTCTTTCTCTGCCAGTTCAGAGACTTCCGTCAGGAGGAAATGTGTTCTGGCCGTGTTTTCAGAGTTCCCGTATTTATACACTGTCCTTCCCATCGGCTCCCACCTGCCCTTCTCTTCTCATCTAGCCCTTACTTTTCCCCGCCTGTTTTTTTTTAACTGCTTGAATTATGTATCCCCCTTTTCCCGCCCAAAAATAAATAAAGGTGGGAGGATAGCCCTTCTAGTTCCCCAGACCACAAAGTATCTATCATTCTTCCGGGAGCCCCAACCAGGCCTTACTAGAGAGCCAAACCTGTCATGGAGGCCCAGCCGCTCCCCGGTTAGCGCTTGGGAGGCCCCTCAGGCAACTTTCACCTTCAGAATAGGTACCTTGCAGGCCTGCCCCGGGGCCACATGCACTACCTCACACCCAGCTCTGCACTGTGTGCACAGTCACCTGGCCTGACGGCCGGCTGGGCTCACAGTCATCTGCAGAGTCACCACAGGAGGTCTCTGCCTGGGTCCTTTCTGGACCTCTCTCCCTAGAACTTGCTAGAGCAGACTGAGGCCTAGTTTCCTGTCCTATTTAATGCTGACACGGCGCTCCAGATTGTGATGGGAAATCAGAATTGCTTGTTTACACTGAAAGACCACCTTCTCATTTTATTCTTCAAAATGAATTTTTGCTTCAAATGAAACTTGAGAAAATAAACTTATCAGTAGCAATCTAGCATATGCTCATTGAATCTGACTTATGTTTATAAAAACAAAAACTCCTGTAGGATCCTGGCACACAGGGCAAAAGGGTGCCATCAGCTTAAAAACAATGAAGGCGTAGACCTTTAATTTAGGCAGGTTAAATAATGGAGATGTATACCTTTAATTTAGGGGGCGGTGCCTATAGCTCAGTCAGCTAGGGCCTGGCCACATACGCCTAGGGTGGTGGGTTCAAACCTAGCCTGGGTCTGCTAAGTTAAATGACAACTGCAACCAAAAAAATAGTGGAGCCTTGTGGCGGGCACCTGTACTCCCAGCTATTATGAGAAGCTAAGGCAAGAGAATCGCGTAAGCCCAAGAGTTGGAGGTTGCTGTGAGCTGTGATGCCACGGCACTCTACCCAAGGCCACGGCTTGAGACTTGATGTCTCAAAAACAATAACTAAAAATGTAGGTCGGTTGCAGCTTCTTTCCCCTAGGAGGTACCTCAAAATTCAAATTCTACATGAAGACAGATAATCTGAATTTCTCAGAGGAATAATGTTTTGCTGGGAGATGTATCAAGTGGCCTTTAGTTGAAACAAGGACCCGCTCTTTAGCAAAATCTGCTCAGCTAAATAATTAATAGCTTTTTCTGCCCGTAGGGTTCTTTTCATTTTGAACTCATTCATAGCACAGCTTTTGTTTGGTTCCTCACTCCCACACCCGTTCTGGTCATCAGTGACACAGCGATACTCTTTTTGTTTAGTGTCATACCATTTCTGAATTGTGACAACCATTTAAAAAAAAAGTGTCTTCAGCAGAAATGTTGAACCACCGTTGCTGCCAGTTCTGTGCGGGCATCAGCAGTTGCGCAATGGGTAGATTTAACAGAAGCACCTCACTGCTCACCCGTCCTGCTCCGTGGCAGGCACTGCATTCTGTCACTGTATGCTGCTGGTAACAAAGATGTTTGTGCCTACCTGTGAATGAGGCCCACCCATAACAGGTCACAAACGTGTAAATTCATCTGTTTCTTATCACTGGCGTAGGTCTTCTGCTTTGAGAGACAGTTCATGGATAGTAAATTGTACTCACCCAAATTCATGGCTTCTGTGTTCACAGTGGGCCCTGGTTCAGCAGAATGGCCAGTGTTTGTCTTGTGCTGGCACCAGACACCTAATACATGGCTGTCACCCTCGTGAAGAACCAGTTTTGGGCACATTCTTGATTTGTCATCTCAATGCTTTTAGTACTGTGAGGAAAAGTCCACAAATACCAAACCAAAATTCATCATGTTGAACACACAGATCTGTTTAATTAACACATCTGTATTTTCTGACATGGTACACGCAAAATGGTTTTTAATTTACATCCTGCACCTTTTATTAGATGATTAAAATTGCAACTCGAGAGTCACCTTATACACGTACTGAGATAAGGCTGCATTGTGTGTGGTAAAGTTCTCTTTAAACAAAGTCCTACTACTGAAAAGCAGGGATTTGCAATGAAAATACATAAAGCTAAAGGAAAGATGTTATATAGGAAATTCAAAATATGTGAAGTCCTGGAAGGCTGCAACTTGTAAAATTGTACTCTTCAATTCAGTAGGATAGTAGAAAAAATGTGCTGACGTGATTTCACTGCAATGTCTCACATCCCATGGTCTAAATGTCTTTGTTCTGTGGAGTAATTTTCTATTCCTTTGCTGGTATGAAATTTTACAAAGTCAGAAGTAATTTTTAATTAGTATCCTTTCTTACAAAGTTGCTTTATGGTTTACAAGTAATACTGATGCAAAAATGATATGTTAACTTTCTTAAATTAAGTAGCACGCACTTTGTTTACATGCTTCCTTATATTGTGGGGTAACTAACCGTACGGCCGATCCCTTCTCGTGAGCACCAGACTGTGCTTTGGGGACATGTCGCCATTGTGCTGTTCTCTTGTACCAAGGATCAGTGAAAGTGTTTTATCTTTTTTATGTAGTTTGTATTGACTGGATTTTATAACTGTAAGAAAACAGAAACAGAGTGTTGTATTTTGATCTGAAATTTGTGTATGGTAAAGTAATTTTGTTTTATGTATTGGAAGTTCATTTAAAACTTGAAATATTTTCTAGAAGGGTACCAAACAAAACGAATCATTTGTCTCTAAGCTGTTTAATTAACCTAATAAAATAATTTGATGGGGAAGGCATTCTGATGGTTTCTAATTTTTAGAGCAATTCCTTCTAAATCAGTTATCAATACCACTCCATTTGACTTATGGATATAATATTGTCTTTTTTATAACTTAAATGGTCCGGGTGTCAGCCCGCTGGACCCTCAGCTGTGACGTAAGACATGTCCCTTGACAGCTATACTCCACGCACGTCACCGCCTTGGTCTCTCCTGTTCCTGTCAGCATCAGTCTCCATTGCTTTCTTCCTAAAAAACAGTTTTGAACTTGCTTTCTCAGAAGAGAGAGAAAACAGACCTAAGAGGAGTAGAGAACCTTGATGCTGAAGGCTTTGAAAATAGAATTCTCCATCATTTTCTCTGGCTGCCATGTTCAGAGACAGTAAATGTACAAAGATTGGTGGGTGCTACTAAAATAATGTTTTTTTAGGGGGCAGTGCCTGTGGCTCATCGAGTAGGGCGCCAGCCCCATACACTGAAGGTGGCAGGTTCAAACCCGGCTTCGCCCAAACTACAACAGAAAAATAGCCGGGAGTGTGGCAGGCACCTGTAGTCCCAACTACTCGGGAGGCTGAGGCAAGAGAATCGCCTAAGCCCAGGAGTTGGAGGTTGCTGTGAGCTGTGTGATAAAGTAAGACTCTGTCTCTGTAAAAAAAAAAAAAAAAAGGAAACAAAAATTATTTTTTAAATATGTAAGGCAGATCTCTACTGAAGCAGGAGGCAAAGACCTTGGAGAACCTGTTGTCCAGGTTAAGTAAGAGCAAGTGTGTGCATGTGAAGTCTGCAGACTCACTCCTGAACTTATGTGGAAAAGGAGAAATGGAACATTCATCTTTGATCCTGCAGTGCAGCATAACGTGTGGCAATTGGGTTTTATTTTTTTCCTTCTGCCATAGACAGGCCCTGAAGTCTGTAAGCTCTCTTATCTTTATAGGTGGGAGAGTTGCAATGGAACACGTTGGTTTGAGTACAGCCTTAGCCAGAAGCCGGTGCCCAAGACAGATGGACACATCTGTCCAGGGGGCACCATCCCTGACCTGGCTGACCACTCTGAGATTGACTCCTTACCCCTCATTGAACGACTCTGGGCACGGGACCGTCTTCAGCCCCACATGTGTGTTAACTGACTTTGTCATCATGACAGCTCCGAGAAGAAGGCGCTGTATTCTCTCCATTTTATGGCGGAGAAAATTGAGGCTGTGAGAAGCCACTTTGCCAAACTCATGGGCCCAGCTTAGACGGCGGAGTTGGGATTCAAGGCCAGTGCCGACATCCACACCCATAACAATGCCGTAGCACAGCCCGTCTCTCCCCGTGGGGGACAGAGCTTTTTGGAAGCTGCTCAGGTGTTTACTTGATGGCTAAGGGTGGGTCATCAGGTGATGTGTGCCAGAGGGTCAGCCAGGGAGAGCTGCCGCCTCGGGACTAACTTAGGACACCACCTTGCAGTCGGAATAGAAGCTACTGAAAGCCAAGATTTGTTTGTTTGTTCGTTTTAACTAAAACCAAGTCTGAGGGAGCTTTTTAAAGAAAACTATAGTTCTCTGGAGAACTAGGGAGTTCGTTCATATCACTTCTGCCCTCTGAGATTGGGGTGTGAGTGGATTGTGCTGGCTTTCACCACCATTCCAAGGCCATGGGCAAGACTGGATTCTTCTAAGGGCTAGGTCAGCTGCTTCCGTTGCCCCCTACCCCCATTCCCAACCATCCATTTAGACCCAAGAATCCTCTACTGACAAAGTGGGATTTCAAGAGGCCCTTTCTTCAACTGAACCAGTAAAGTTGGGTTGAGTGGTGCCTTAGCTCTGCTTATAGACGTGAAGGATAAGCATAGCACTCTCTAGGACACTATCATTTTTTTTTAAATGTGGGGGTTTTTGTTTTTTGAAACAGCCTCACTGTTGCCCAGGCTAGAGTGCAGTGGGGTCATCATAGTTCACAGCAACCTCAAACTCCTGGGCTGAAGCCTCCTGCCTCAGCCTCCCGAGTAACTAGGACTACAGGTGCCCGCCCAATTTTTCTATTTTTAGTAGAGATGGGGGTCTCGTTCTTGCTCAAGCTGGTCTCAAGGTTCTGAGCTCAAGCAATCCACCTGCCTTGGCCCCCCAGAATGCTAGGATTACCGATGCAAGCCATCGCGCCTGGCCCCAAAAAAGGGTTTTCAATCAAACTGAAAATAAGTATCGGTGAGAGCACAGAGAAAGTGGAGCCCTCGCGCGCTACCGTGGGAATGTGAAGTGGTGCCGCCCCTGTGAGGGAGGCGCCATAGGAGCCAGAGTTCCAGGTGTACCCAAGAGAAGAGAAAACGGACACGCAAACACTGGTATGTGCGTGTTCACGACAGCATTCAGCACGTCAGCCAAAAGATGGAAATTCCCCAGATGTCCATCAGCAGACTAAAGGATAAAGGCGATGCGTCTGGTCGAGCGATGGCGCATTACTCAGCCATGTGAAGAGTCAAGTACTGACCCTTGTTGGGACATGGATAAGCCTCTAACACAATGCGCAGAGAAAAAAGACAGTCACAAACGGCCACATACAGTATGATTTCACTTATATTAAAGAGAACAGGCAAACTCCAGAAATAAAAAGCAGATGATTGCTTACCAAGAGCTGGGGGGAGGGGAGGGGGAGTGAGTACTGATGGGGACAGGGTTTCCTTCCGGTGGCAACTTGGAACTGGAGACAGGTGGTGGCTGCACAGCACTGTGAATGTGCTACTACTGCTGAATTGCTCCTCTGGCATGGTTCACGTTGGGTGAATTCTACCTCAGTTTTTAAGGCATAGAAGATAGGATTAATACTGGGGAAATGGGGAATCTACTTTTACACCCAAAGCAGTGTTACCTGTAGGCAGCCAGGGAAGGGAGAGGCTGCAGGGGAGAGTTAGCAATGCCCTCAGGGGACACTCTGGAGTCAGCCCGCCAGGGTGTGCACCAGCCAGTGTTCATGGAGATCCGCTGTGTCCACCCTGAACCTGACCCTGGCATTCGGGACTTGGAAGGAGCCTTGCAAGGTGTCACCCCAGTTTCTGTAGTTTCTCTATTTTTGTCTAGAGACTTGATCTTGCTCTGTGGCTCAGGCTAGTCTTGAACTCCTGGCTCAAGCAATCCTCCCACCTTGGCCTCCCAAAGTGCCGAGGTTACTGGCACGAGTCAGCGCTGGGCCAAATTAGATTCAATAGGAAGCTGCCTTCCAGTTAAAAGCCCAGGTCCCAGATCCAGTGTCCACCACTAAGTCGTCCATTAGCTAGGGGACAGTAGCAGGGACCCGTGGCCACAGGGTGGGGGTGAGAACTGAACAAGTCACCGCATGGCAGTGCTGACAGCCATGGTTGGTCACACTGAGCCCCCGTGCTGGGGGTCGTACTTTTGCCTCCGAGCTCCATCGGGAGTTGTAAACTTCCGATTCTGCACACTGTCACAGCTGCCAGCCGTGCCACCCAGAGCATAGAACTGGGTGGGAAGGGACCCCTGGCTCACCCTTAGCTGCCCAGGAGAATTCGCAGCCTGGGTCTCTTACTGTAAGGGTGGCGGTATTTTCATCCAGCAGGAGATTCTTATCCGCCATGGCCAGGAAAGGGGAAACACCGTTTTCAGCATGGCCAGGGAGCAGCTGCCATCACTGCCAGTGTGTGCCCAGCAGCGGGTGGAGGAGGGAGGGGCCTGCGCTGGCTTTGGCTCGCTTCCCTCCCGTCCTCTAAGCTGCCCGGGGCCAGCATCCATGGAACACCCACCCTCCCAGGCCTCGTGGAGGGTCCTCTGCACTTAGGGGTTACACCCACAATATTCTCACATGGTCTTCATCACCCTCACTCAACAGATTCTGAGAAAGTCACAAGCTATTAAGTAACTTGCTCCAAATCATAGAGCTGGGATTTGGAGCCCAGTCTGTCTGATACCCATGTTCTTTCTACAACCATCCTCACCCTTCATGCCATCTCTGTGTCATTAGACACCATACACCAACAAAGCCCCCTCCCCTCCAACAGACTCCAGAGACGCAGGCAGAAGAGCCTGGAGTTCTCACCTCTGCCGGAGGACAACCTCGACACAGCGCAACCCTGCGGTAGAGGGAATGAGGTCCCTGCCCCCTAAATACAGCCACATCCTGACCGCAGTGAGCGTGTCCCCTGGTGTGGCAAAAGAGGCTTTGCAAATGTGATTAAGGATTTCGACATGGAGAGGAGTATTCTCAATGGTCAGGTGGGCCCAGTGTGATGGTGAGGGTCCTAAGGGGAGGTGGAGGGTCAAAGAGACAGGAGTCATGGCAGGAATCTCAGAGGTTGGCACATTCAGGGCTGAAGGGCAAAGAATGCAGGCAACTTCTTTTTTTTTTTTTTTGTAGAGACAGAGTCTCACTTTATCGCCCTGGGTAGAGTGCCGTGGCGTCACACTGCTCACAGCAACCTCCAACTCTTGGGCTTAAGCGATTCTCTTGCCTCAGCCTCCCGAGTAGCTGGGACTACAG